>JAOVYX010015043.1:0-29494 GCA_035668315.1 Drosera spatulata | reverse complement strand
CACCAAAAAAAAAAAAAAAAAAAAAAACCCCAGAAACACTTGGCCTTTTCAGATAGGATGCTAACGAGTTCATCTCGAGCTTTACCAAGGGCAACCAACATATTCTCAGGCTTCCTTCCACCTGCCAGTGTGAAATTGGGTCTGCCACCACCACCCCCCACCATACAACTTAGCTCGAGGTCCTATGAACTTCCCAGCCAGAATACTCAAACGAACTACACCCGGCGTAAATGCAGTGACCAAACTAACCTTATGTTCACTTGGAGCAGATCCCAAAACTATAGCAGCAGGGTATTGCTGTTTGCTGAGCAGATATTCAGCAGCACTCTTGAGAGAGTCAGCAACAATATCATTCCATGCATTCAACCAATACCCTGCAAATTAAATCAATCAGTAGCACGTAAACAAATAGTGATCATCAGTAAAAGGCTCGAACCTGTAGCCGAACCTGATCTTTGTGGAGTTTCCTACATGAATGGCTTTATTCGCAAGACCCAATGCCTTATAGATTGCAGCCTTTGCATGGGCAGCTGAAGCTTCATTTCTTGCCAACCACAGCTCCTTCAACATACTCTCGACTTGTCCTATAACGCCTTCAGCCGGGTAAAGCAGTTTTCTGTTACTTTAAATAAGAATTGAAAGGTATTCAGAAGAAACAGAAAAACAATGTAAAGAAGATGACATGTGCTACTCAATAGACTTGTGATTGCAGCAGTTATGAAGAATTGGGAGTTCCATTCCTCATGTGTAACGTGGATAAAATGACCATTTAACGGCTTCAAAAAAGTTAGTTTGTTCAATGGTTCTTGATAAGATACTTTCAGGGTGGAGCAGAGACTCATGTAATTATATCTGGTACTGACAAACTTAAAAAAAGCTTTACCAGCAACAGCTTCAACATGTCTGATTCCTGATGAAACGGCCAGCTCCGAGATTATTATGAATCCACGGATTTCTGATGGGCTGCTACTATGAGTGCCCCCACAAAGTTCCATTGAAACTCCTGGTACCTCCACTACCTGCACCAGCTTGCCAAATAGAAAGTTTTAAGTTGTATATCATACATTTTATCTCCTGCAGACGAAAATGCTTTCATGAAACCGTCAATTCTACCCAAGAAAGTGACACCTTGGCAAGCGTGATTTGGGAATTAACTAATCTATTTCACATGTTCTTACTTGTTCGACAGTTTCCAGGCTTTGAAAACCACCAGAAAGGAAACAAATTTGAAGGCTTCCATGCACAAGGTTTGGTAAGATGAATATGTATGGAAATCTTACCCCGAAAAACAAGAGCTGCTACTTTCAACTATAAAAAGCTAATATAAGTGCCAAGAATTTTTCAAGGGTTCCAAGAAAAGCCAAGAGTGCCTGTGCCCAGTTAAATGGTTGATTTCAAATATATAGAAACATCAGCTGTAAACTAGTTCTTTACATGCAATCACATTTTGCTTGCAGCTTCGATCCCTGCAACAAGCAATATGCATCAGAAATTCACAACAACCTTCCATAACAGTAAATGGACCATAACTTCGAAATCAAGCACACAAATCAACAACTACACATCCAGCATCTTAAACGCATTGCTAGGAAAGACGGTGCCCATATTCCTATCTCCATGTTTACATCAGGCAAATACGACAAAAGGAACATGTCGCTGATCAAAGTTGTGCAACTAAGAGGTTCATGCTCAGCATGAGAATAGAACAATCAAATTCTGCACATCAGACAACATCATGATCAGTTGACAATACTGAGATTCATCCAGCTGAATAGCAACAATGTTCTAACTGTATAAGAAAAATGCAACCATGTCGTATAATCCTCAGAAACACTTCATTTGTTCTTGATTAAAGATTGAAATGTAATGCAATTTTCCCGGTTATACAGATGCAAAATGCCAAAGTAATAGACAAAGCTAAATACAAAATTGCCCCGGCTCAAACCCTTCTGTGTCTTGTGGAAAGTGTACAACAAAATACAGTGTAATGTAATAGCACAGTATCATCTATCACTGACTTCCACTAAACTGATCTGAGAAGCTACAAAATCCACATGTTTCAGTAGATTCTATACAGTAACGTTGTACAATGGTTTCTTTCTACTTGGGCCAACTCTGATGATGAGCAATGGCCACTAGATATTGACATAACCAGCTCTCTCTGTAGATCCCCGCTCATGCGCCTTTGGACTAAAGACAGAGCATAATCCAATAGAATCCCATCACAAGGCAACGTGATGGGCCCGTCTCTTGGAAGTCCAAACTCTTCTTCAGCTGCCTGAAGAAGCTCAGCAACAATTTGATTCCTAAGGTATACCAACGAGATATCAAAACGTCTCCCGTCTATGGAGTAAACGACGAAATGCCCTTTATCAGTCGTCGAAGATGTGCTGCAAGGGTCTGCACTCGTCGTAGTAGCGGATTGAGACCATGAGATCCTTTTCCTCCTTAGACTAGCTAACTTTTGCCACTTCCTAGCAAGTTTGGTGAGTTTCTTTGAGCTGACCATGCTTGCGTGTCGGTATGCAAAACGAGATTGCTAAAGAGTAGAACAAACTATGATTTGGAGACTAGTCTTGTGATATAATGTAATGAGTAACAAGCAGGCAGATCAATCATATATACAAGAGAAAGCTAAAGGGACAATACTTGTGTTTGCCATGTGTGAGGTTCTATGAAGCAATACCATGTTGTGGTGCATAAGTGAAAGTTGCTTTGCAGGTGGGCATGTTTGGTGACATTCAGGCAATGAACCATCACATGCAGAATATCACATGAAAGGTACCAAAATCCTCATCATGTGCAAGTGCTCTCTAAGAATAAAAATGGAATGAGTAGGCACGGATAAACCCGGACCCTACCAAGCCAAAGTAAATTCCTAAATGGTATTGGTAATTTGGTACGACAAGGAGAATTACTCATAAGTCAAGTATCATCATCTGTGACTTAAAGTCCGATTAAGGAGGTTCAACCAAACCAATACGACTCTTTCCTTATCTGAATGGTGAAATCCGTCCATTAATACGATTTGCAACATGCATATCCTCGGTCCAAGTTTTCTACAGTCTCCCTCCCTTCCACACATTATACTCTTTGTTACCAGTTACTTTCCAAGAAATATGAAATACTAAGCTCTTGACTGCTCATTTAGACAACTGGTACAGAACACAATCACTACATGTACTATTAACATGAAGTTGCAGATCAGAAAAGCAAGATGATAGATACCTGGGGCCATGCTCAAATGCTTGACAGGATAATCATGAAGAAGACCAACCAAACAGCTTTGTTCATCCAACCATCACATGGTTCCATGTGAAATGTTACCCCCACGACAAGCAAGTTAGGGCCTAAAGCTTTGCCCTGCTAGTATAAAATCTCTAGTTTTGGCCGAGAGTCTTGCATCAGAAAACATTCCACAACTCATAAGAGAATTTCATACACATCAAAATCGATCAAGAACAAGTTATAAGAGACAAGATGGTAAGCACTCGCACCCTTGTTAGGATGGTCAGGAAGTGGCAGAAGCTAGTTGCTCAAAGCAGAAGGAGGATCGGTCTGCCAAAACCCACTATGAGTAGCGATGAAGAACCTTGCACCCCATCGCCGAGGGTGAAAAAGGGTCATTTTGTTGTTTACTCTGCTGACAAAAAGCGGTTCGTGGTTCCAGTGGCGTACCTTCAGAATGAAATCTTCGTGGAGCTGCTTGAGGCGGCAGAAGAACACTTTGGCTCGCTGAGAGACGGCCCGATCACTTTACCTTGCAATGGTTTGCTCATGGAATATGTATTGTCTCTCATGCAAAGGGGTGGAGCTGAAGATCAAAAGAAAGCAATGGTCATGTCTATGGCAAATGGAAACTGGCTGTCATCATCACAGTTGCCACAAGAGCTAAAAAACCAATATCAGATGCTTATATGTAGCTTCTAAAGCAGTTTATATGTAGACACTAGAGTTCTGTAAATTTTTCAGAATCTCAATAGAACTGCTCTTTTTATATGTTAGTATTTTCTCATGCACAAATAAGTCTCGAGTGCACAGCCAGTTGAATCAAGGAAAAAGCACTTCCCTGATGGTTAACACCAGGTTTAAACTTTCAGGAACTACAAGATTTTTGCTTTCATGTTCCCTGAATAGCGTCTAGAATTTAATCATCATATAAAAAGATCGTACTGAGCATAGGATGAAAAGCTATCCATCTTCAAGACAAGTACCACAACTGACACCATTTTGAAGAAATGGCTTCTCAAGAATAACATATTACTACAGATTCCTGTCTATTTTTTCAGATAATCCATTCATCTTTTCAGTCCTCCTCATACATTCATATTGAGAGATCCAACGAGACTTTTTACATGTTGATTGTCGACTACCTAACATACAACCCTCACTATTTTATCCGGACTTGGGACCGGTTAGGGACGGAATAAAAATTCCTAACCTAAGTAGGTTGTGTGTATCTTTACAAATATATCCTGACCACCAGTACGCATCCGTACAAAATATATTGCACAAACTTATCACTTTTTTTTTTTTGGGATAAATCATGGGTGCCAAATATAAACAGGTTTCAAAAGTACTGTTTAAGAACATAAACTGGTTTACACAAACCAAATTTTCCAAATAAATGGACCAGTCATGCCATCCATTGTTTTGGACAACAGCTGCAAGTTCATCCAACTAGTCTTGTTTGTCTAATGCCTAGAGACAAGCTGGTGAAACATCAAAAACAAGTATAGCTTCTTCAAGTGACCAACATTGAAAAATGACTTCACACAGCCACTACCTGTCACCTAAAACAACCTTTAATCATCGACTGATCACATGGCTTTGCATCCTATTCAACCATGTCATGTATGGTACAATCCTCAGCATTTCATCCACCCAGTTAGTGAAACATCAACAGTAGTTTGGCTCCTCCTAGTGACTCATACCTAAGCAAAATTAGACACAACCACTACCACAACACCTACTTGATACCTCATTACTCACAAATGGATTCAGAAGATCAGCCGCATATTTTGATGCTCACTTGGGCCACAAATACAAACTACTTGTTCATCTATACAGTGACCAAACAAACAGCCTTGTTC
Organism: Drosera spatulata; assembly: GCA_035668315.1. Classification (NCBI taxonomy): domain Eukaryota; kingdom Viridiplantae; phylum Streptophyta; class Magnoliopsida; order Caryophyllales; family Droseraceae; genus Drosera; species Drosera spatulata. The sequence goes on along the minus strand of JAOVYX010015043.1, from coordinate 24,401 downwards.
ATCTATCCGTCACATGGTTCCATGTGAAAACTTGCCCCACAACTAGCAAGTTAGAACCCGAAGCACTGTTCTGCTAGTATAAAATCTCCAGTTTAGCCGATAGTCCTGCATCAGATAACATTCAACAGCTCATAAACTCATAACGTCTCGCCCTCTGTTCATCTCTACATCAAAATCGTGTAAGAACAAGTATTAAGAGAAAAGATGGTAAGCACACGCACCCTCGTAAGGATGGTCAGGAAGTGGCAGAAGTTGGTCAGTCAAAGCAGAAAGAAGATCAGTCTGCCAAAACCAACAACGGGTCGCGACGAAGAACCTTGCACCACATCACCGAGGGCGAAAAAGGGACACTTGTTGTGTACACTGCCGACAGAAGACGGTTCGTGATTCCAGTGGCGTAACTTCACAATGAGATCTTTGTAGAGCTTCTTGAGGCGGCAGAAGAACACTTTGGCTCGCTGAGAGATGGCCCGATTACTTTACCATGCAATGGATTGCTCATGGAATATGTATTGTCTCTCATGCAAACGGATGGAGCTGAAGATCAAAAGAGAGCAATGGTTATGTCCATCGCAAATGGCCACTGGCTGTCATCATCCCAGTTGCCACAAGAGCTAAATACCCAACATCAGATGCTTATATGTAGCTTCTAAGCATATTGGTTTCAGAGTTCTGCAAATTTTTACAGATTGTTAATAGAACTGCTTCCTTTCTTTACATACTCGTATTCTTTCATGCAAGAAACGGATATAGAGTTTATGATCAAATCAATCAAGAAAAGTACTTCTGTACTTGAAAAAAAAAATTTCATGCTCTGCGCAAGGAATAGAATCTGCTCAAAATTTAAAAATATAGTATACAGAGCAGGACAGAAAGCTATTAATCTTCCTAGACAACTATCGAAGCTGCACTGATGCTATATTGAAGAACTCCCTCATATTACAATAGATTCACGTTTGTTTCTTCCTACAATCCCATCATCTTTGCCCTGGTCCTGGAGAATCTAATACGAGTACAATATTTCCTGACTACCTTGATGCATCCACACGGACCATACCACATTTACGAGAACACCTGGAGCTTTGTCATTTGGCCTGAGGTTATGTGATCTAATTGAACCGTAGATGGATTAGATTTTTTTTTAATATTATCTAATGTATTACATAAAATTAAAATTGTCCTTTTTGTTCCATAGCAAACCAAATTTGAGGCCAAACATGTCAAATAAAGTTGAGGAGAACATCTGCAAGTTCATCCAACTAGTCCTGTCTTGTCTAATGCCAGAAACCAAGTTGATCACAAATAAAATAGTAGCTTCTTCAAATGACCAACAAAGAATGACTTGAAACGGCCACTACCTGTCACCTAAACAGCCTTTAATCACCGACTGATCACATGGCTTTGTATCCTTTTCAGCCAAGCACAAGCCTAATACGAGTTAAGAATATGTCTCGCGTATTCTTTGTTTGTCGTGTATGGTACAACCATGAACATTTCATTGACCTAGTTGCTGAAACATCAACAGCGGTTTGGCTCCTGCTAGTGCCTCATATCTAAGCATGACAAGACACAACCACTACCAATACAACCTTCTGATCTATCAGTTGACCACACGGCTTTGCATCATGTTTAACCCAGCACAAGTCGAACATCCATCAATGATCATGTTTCTTCATCACCCATTTTTTATGCGCGAGTCTTAGTGTATATATATTATATATCTTCATGTCTATAAATCCTCTTTCACATTCTTATCAGCAACAACTCGTTTCCAAACACTGAAAAAAAAAGTTTTCATCATCCAAATAACTTTAGCCAACAACATGATCAGCCACAAGAACCTCATCAAAGTGGCCAAGAAATGGCAGAATTTTGCTTCCCTACGGAGGAAAAGGATCAGTACATCGCAAGCTATAACCAGCAATGAGCATGAAGATCAATGCAATTCATCACCAAGGACAGAGAGGACATTTCGTAGTTTATGCAGTTGATAAACAGAGGTTCATGATTCGATTAACGTACCTCAAGAGCGAAATCTTCAAACAGCTCCTTGAAGTTGCAGAAGAAGATTTTGGCATGCCAAGAGATGGCCTGATCATATTGCCATTTAATAAAATCTTCATGGAACAGATCCTGTGCATGATCAAGAAGCATGCAGCAATGGATATATAAAAGGCAATCAACCTGTCCACAAGCGGGCATTGCAGATTGTATTCACCTAAAGTCCTAGATCACCATCAATTTCCCATAAGCATCTCCTGAAGAGAACTATCAACAAAGTTGTAAATTTTGTACAGCAGATGTCATGATGCAGCTAGTAAAGAATATCCAAGATTTTGAACAGATTCTACTTTCTTTCTAGCTACACTGAAACTTGCTGTCTCATGCTTGCAGCAGATTGCAGCTTTCAAAATTAAACCAAAATTTATGCATGTAGTGGAAAATACCCTTGGCAACAATAGTAGAATGATCTGATATAGAAGATATCACTGACAAATCGCAGTAAACATATCAGCTACCACCACTCCAGCCTTTGCAAACATGTGGTAATATTCATGGCAATCAACCATCATAAGCAGAATATCATATGAAAGCTACTCTAATTCATCATGAGGTCCAAATGCTTTCCAAGAATCAAAACAAAATGATCACGTACGGATCAATCAGGACCAGAAAAGGGTCAAGCGTATAGAATTGGTACCAAAAGCAGAAAAAAATCTATTACTAGTGAACCAACATCAACGTTTACATCTTAATGCCCCAGTAAGTGGGTCCGTCCAAATAGCACTTTTTTTTCTCCAATTTCTATCGCTTGCTAACATGCAGATAACGACCTTCTAACATAAGCTTGACTTTTAAAAAATAAAAAATAAAAAAATAATAATAAATTTGGTTCTTGAGCTAGAACCACTAATGATACTAATGAAAATTGGACCTTCACCATAGTCTTGAACTTTTCATAGAGGACTTTTCGAAGTTGTGAAAATTGTCCTAAACTTGAGCTTTTAGAAGAGTTAATTTTTCAACATGGTGAAAACAAAAACCATAGCGATTGTTCATTTTCCGAAGGATGAAAGATCCAAGTTAGATGACAAGACTCGTGAATGCATTTTTCTTGGATATGGTTCTGATGAGTTTGGCTATACGCTTTATGATCCAGTTGAAAAAAAGATCGTCAAAAGTAGAGATGTGGTGTTCATGGAAGACCAAACAATAACAGATATTCAGAGGGCAGATAAGACAGTATCTCGAGATTCTGATAACAGTACTGAAATTGAAGTGATCTCGACTACCGATTTGCAGAAACAGCTTCAGGATGAGGTCTTTGATGAGGTTCCAGATCAGCTTTGGAGTGATGCTCAGCTTGAGTTTGAGGAACCAAAGGATGATCAGGTATAGTATGACCAGCAGGGTGCAGATGGTTTTGATGTTCAACCAGAGGATGTTGCTGATGTTCAGCAGCAAGCACCGACAGTTCCGCCAGCTACTGGGACGAGACAGTCCATCAGAGTTCGTACGCCATCTACTAGATACTCGTTAGATGAGTATGTGTTGTCGACAAATTCAGGTGAGCCTGAATGTTTTCAAGAAACCGTTGCTGATGAAAACAGAGCTAAGTGGATGGATGCAATGCAAGATGAGATGAATTCCTTACATGAAAATCATACTTATGAGTTGGTGGGTTTACCGAGAGGCGAGAAAGCTTTGAAGAATCGCTGGATTTACCGGTTGAAGCATGATGAGAATACTTCACAGCCGCGATACAAAGCTAGATTGATCGTCAAGGGTTTCAGTCAAAAAAGGGGGATTGATTATGATGAGATCTTCTCACCAGTTATGAAAATGCCTTCAATCAGAGTTGTTCTGGCTTTAGCAGTCAGACTTGATCTCGAGGTTGAGCAGATGGATGTGAAGACAGCTTTCCTTCATGACAATTTGGAGGAAGAGATATACATGAAGCAACCAAAGGGCTTCAAGGTCAAAGGCAAGGAGAACTTTGTTTGCAGGCTGAAAAAGAGCTTGTACGGATTGAAACAAGCGTCGAGACAGTGGTACAGGAAATTTGAGTCTTTTAGGGTTAAGCACGCCTATCTGAAGACTTTTTCAGATCACTATGTGTTCGTGCAGAGGTTCTCAGATGATGATTTCATCATTTTACTGCTTTATATTGATGACATGTTGATAGTTGGCTAGAATGCTTTCAGAATCCAGAGGTTGAAGCAACAATTGAGCAAGTCTTTCTCGATGAAAGATTGGGATCAGCTAAGCAGATTCTGATTCTAAGTATGAGAATCAGTAAAGACTGAGAAGGCAGAAGACTATGTTTGTCTCAGGAGAAGTACATTGAAAAGGTACTTCAGAGGTTCAAGATGGATCAGGCTAAAATGATAAGCACTTCTCTTACTACGCACTTTAAGCTTAGCAAGAAACAATGTCCGTCAAGTGAGAAAGAGAGGAAAGAGATGGGAAAAGTTCCTTATGCTTCTGCAATGGGTAGTTTGATGTATACAATGGTTTGCACCAGGCCAAATATACCTCATGCAGTGGAAGTTGTTAGCAGATATACTTCCAATCCCGATAAAGAGCACTGGAATGCACTGAAGTGAGTTCTGAGATATTTTCGTGGCACTTCTAGTTTGAAACTTTTATTTGGGAGTGATGATCCGTTTCTGCTTGATTACACAGATGCAGACATGAAAGGGGATGTTGATGGCAGAAAATTTACTTAAGGGTATTTGATCAGTTTTGCAGGGGGAGCTGTTGTTTGACAGTCCAAACTATAGAGATGTGCTGCTTTGTCAACTACAGAGACAGAGTTCATCGCAGCGACAGAGGCATGCAAAGAGTTGCTATGGATGAAGGGTTTCACTCGGGAACTTGGTCTTAGTCAGGATCGATATACTTTGTTATGTGACAGTCAGAGTGTTATACACCTTGCGAAAAATTCTACTTTTCATTTAAGGTCTAAGCACATTGATGTGAGGTATCACTGGATACGAGACACACTGGAGACAAAGGAGGTATCGCTCGAGAAGGTTCACACCGACGACAATGATGCAGACATGTTAACTAAAGCTCTTTCGAAAGAGAAGTTTGGGTTCTGTCGATATCTCACCGGCATGGTGATTTTCACTTGATGTATTGTTACTGGGATCTCCTCTTTGGGTTGGAGGGGGAGATTTGTTGAATATGTCCAACCCATGACTTGGTCCAAGTCTCCTCAAGCTAGTCCAAGTCTTTAGGATTAAAAAGGAAAGCCAAAGCAACAAAGGAGGGACGCACAATACAGAAAACAAAACAGCAAAGCAGTAACACAGGTAGAGAGCAAAAGGAAAAAACACCGGTTTACGTAGCTGGAACAAAACAACCGGATCAAGGGTCATCCGTGGTCGGATCAAGCTGATTTTTTGTGAGCGTGTACACGACATCTTGTTCTTCGTATTCAACGGTTGGATCGTCGATCGGGGTTTTGTACAGCCGTTAATCGTGTTCCGAACAGCAACAACAGTTTTGATTATTTCTTTTCTTCTTCTCTTGGTGTTCTTGCTATTGGCTCTTGATCTTCACTATATATATGTGAATCCCGTCATTATGGGATCAGAGACCTTATCGTCCTATTTGTGGTGATATCTAGGTTGTGTATCTAGTAAAACCTGATTTTGTATCAAAACCGTGATAGTGAAATGTTTGGGTGGACTCCGAGATCGGTCCCGTGGTTTTTACTCCCAGACTTTTGGGAGGTTTTCCACGTTAAAAGTATTGTGTTAAACTCGTCTGTGATTTATTGGATTGCATATTATCTTTTGGTTGGTTGGAACATTTCCTCGTAGATTTAAGCAAATCGGGAAAGTCATCGTCTTTCCCCAACACATAGCTGACCATCACCTTGGACCATTTCTGCTTGTCAATGCCCAGCTGCTCAAGGTACTTCACTGTCAGTATCAGGTTTTCAGATAGACTCGCCGTACATAAAAGGTCTCTTGTAGAGAACTCTTGGTATGTCTGATTCCAGGATTCTGAGTTCAAGAAGAAACTCAACCAATGGCTTCACTCTTCTTTCCAAGCTGCGATAAAAGAAGAAGGAATCAAGACCGAGTTCAACAAGATATATGACCTGCGGAGGAAGATCCTCGACTGGCACAGTTTCACCGGCTCAGGCCATCGCACTTGGCCTCATTTGAAGCCTCTTCACGTGGGACGGAGTCAGTGGAGCTGATTTCACTTCACGTGGTGGGTGCGGGAAGTGTTCCATCATATTAATGAGGTTGTCACCATAATGACGATTGAGTTTTTCAAGATAAGGGCTTAGAGCATCCCTGATTTTAGTAAGGGTGCGTCGTTAGTGCTGTAACAGCAGCCAATGTGACTGCTTAAATTGCACCTCTTCTTTCCGTGAATTGCATCTTATTTTATTATGAGCTGTATCATTTTTGGTCTTTTAAGTTATAGTTCATAATAAAATAAGATGCGGTTCACGGAAAGAAGAGGTGCAGTTTGCAGCAGCCAGCATGTTGCTGTAGCACCAATAATTTTCCCTTTTTGTAATTGTGAGCTCTTTCCCTGCAATGTCATGCAAATGTATCTAGAGCAGCATTCACAACTGGGAAAAATCCAATAGATCAATGAAAGGGAACATGAGAAGACGCCAAACCTGTCAGTGTGATATACCCGATTTTATGCAAAATGTGAAGCCTCGATACTTGTGCTCCAAGAAAAGATCCGACTTGTTGACCACCCTTGCAGCGGCTATGATGCGGATCGCACACTGGACAACAAAAAATCACAGCATCTGTACAGAAAGGAAACTGAGTCCTACACATACTGCACAAAATCTTGCTCCTTATACCTGCACGCCATGATTGTAGAAGGAAGTATCACTCTCATTTTTGTAAATTCAAGATTACTAATCTAACATCAAAACCATCAAAGAAGTACAATTATTGTTTTGAGTACTCGAACCGATTAACAATTTGTATATACAAGCGGTTAGATCAAGAAGTACAAAATCAAGAACATAAGAAAGATCAAGAAATACATCAAGTTTAGAGTCGTGTATATACTCGCTGGAAAATAGCAAGCGGTTAGATGATGGAAAGAATCCACGTGAATGAAAGATGAGTGGAAAGAAGTGTAGCGGTCGGCGAAATGAAGTCTCATGAGGTTGGGTGATGGTTAAAGAACCAAAAGCAGAGAGGATCAAGAAGGTTTCGAGACATTTCTTATTCATGTTGCCTTCTTAACCAAGCTCATTTAATAAAACATTAGTTATCCAACAAAAACATTGCATCAGCATATCATTGCCTTCATAATTTGTTTTACGTTGATCAAAACCCAACAAATGCTTCATTAAATTGCATGTAGTATTCAATATCATATTTATAATCCAACCATCAAATGACCGCCCATAACATATTTAGACGGTCATAACATATTTAGAAATTATACATCCACTATGTCATTCCATGGAAATGACATTCCATGAAATACAAGTAGGTTTCTTGATTAGTATATATATTGATATATATTGATTGATTTTATTTTTTTTGGATACAAATATTGACTGATTTTTAATACCATATGAATTCTTTCAAAGTGTTTAATACTAAAGATAATTACCTAGAGGACAATCGTTTCAATGTTTTTGACTCAAAAGACAACCGAATTTTAATTTTTTGCGCATTCACTTTTTGAATTAAAAATTTTTTTAGGTGGATTATGCCCTTTTGCTCATAAAAGGAAACTGTAACTTTTTGAATTATTGTAAGATTTGATAAGATTTGTCCCTGATCAATGTGAGTAAGAATAACTACCTAAAATGATTTATTTTTTTATTTGCTTGATTTTATTCAAACAGAATTGCCAAATAATAACTATATTTTAATTTTAAGATTTGATAGATTGAGTAACGGTCTAAATTATAAGATTTGGTCCGATTCTTTGATTTTATTTTTTGAATTATTTGCGTAAGTCTTTGTTCCTTGATGTATCGCGGAGATTTTTTCCAAAAATAAAAAATAAAAAAAATCCATGGGTGGAACAGATGCGTCAAATAATAGTACCCCGTAGCTGAAATAGTAGTACGCCGTAGTACATCTTTCAATAAAACTGTTATACATCTTCAATAAATCTGTTATACGTCTTCAATAAAATAATAGTACATCGTGTGAAATTAGTTGTACATCGGGAAGAAGATTCATGTACGTCAATAGAAACTTAGTTATACGTCAGGAAAAAAATGATGTACGTCAGAAAAAATTAGTTGTACGTCAATAAAAATTGGTCGTATCCCTGACACTATCTTATCCCATGGATCCCAATCCCGGCAACCAACGCCACCGTAATCACCCATCTCGTGCCACCCCGTCCCCGCCCTCGACCGCCCCATCATCGCCGCATTCATCACCACCCCTTCGTCGTCGTTTGATCAACCCCAAACACACCATCCCAACCCTTGAGAATCCGATCCCGTTCGACGACAACCCCGCCCTAACCGGCCTCACCTTCCTCTTCTTCTCATTCCTCCTCCTCATCCCTCAGTCTCCCGTCGTCGTCGTCGGCCCCTGTCTCTCCCCCGTCGTCGGCAGTCCTTGTTGACGTCGAATTGGAGGAAAATTCGTGATACCTTGTCGGATCTCATCGTCGTCGCCACCATTGATGGGAGCTGTGAGTCACCGAGCCAAAATTTGGGGGAAAGATTGGATTTTGGGGAAATTGATGATGGGAATTTGGCGATGATGGTGGGGCCGAGGTGACGGTGGTTGGGTTGAGAGCGGCGAAGGGGTTTGCGCGACGGTGGTGGCTACCCTTCTGTAGGGAGGAGGAGACGGAGGCGGGTGCGGTGGTGGAGAGACGGTGGAGGAAAACGACGATAGCTTGGGTTGGTGATGGGGGAAAATAGTGTTTGGTAGTTCATATTTATAGAGATAGAAAAGGATAATTTGGGGATAATTTATTTTAGTGACCTTCCACGTAAAAAAAGAAAAAGAAAAAAGGAAGGCCTTGTGAGTGAAAAAGATTGAAAAGATAAGCTTATAGATAATTATCTCTTAATACTAAAAATGATCCTTAGTAATTGAAAAAGAAATAATGAAGCACATAAAGTGACAAGTAGAGGGTTGAAAGTAGAATCATTAGGTTGATCAATTAATAGATTAATTAGAAAAAAAATTAAATAAATTAACAACACATCAAAATGCCCAAAATATCCTTGGATGACATTCCATGAAAAATGCATACCATGGAATGCATACAAGGTTTGTGGATTTAGTATATATATTGATGTTAACTAAACAGTGACTTGAATTTAATCATCATTTAAAAAGATAATACCAAAGATATGGCTTTACAAGAATAATATATTATCAAAGATTCCAGTCTATTTTTTTCAGATAAGCCCTTCATCTTGTCAGTCGTCCTGAGGCATCTTTACAAATATATCCTCACCACCTTGACGCATCCGCACAAAATATACAGCACAAATTTATTTATTTTTTTCTCTTTTGGATAAAATCATGTATATCAAATTTTAACAGGTCTCAGAAGTACTGTTTTCTTACAGAGATGATGTACATGATAAATTGGAATGACGCCGTCGTATTCATATAGCCGACCCCACTTGATGGGATAAAGGCTTGATTTATTGTTGTTGTTTTGTTTCAGAAATACTGTTTAACATCGACTGGTTTACATGCACACAATTACACCTAGGAATTGATTGAGTTGAGATATGTCATTCGGCATGAGGCTTGCTTCTAAGTTCTATCTAATTTTAAATATGTCTTAGAAAGGAAAAGAAAAACAAAGAGAAAAAAGAAGAAGAAAAACCCCTTTTTTTTCTCTTTTTTTGTCCAACTCAAACCAAATTTCGCCAAATAAATGGACTGGTCATCATGCTAGCCAATGTTTTGAAGAACAGCTGCAAGTTCATCCATGATCCAACTAGTCCTGTTTGTCACTTGTCTATTGCCTAGAGACCAAGTTGGTGAAACATCACAAGAAGTAATAGCTTCTTCAAGTAAATAATCGCTAAACATGACTTGAAACAGCCACTAACAACCTTTAATCATCGACCGATCACATGGCTATGTGTCCTGTTCATCCCAACACAACCCTAACATGACTACTCAAAAATCATGTCTCTCAGATTATTTATTTGTCGCGTATGGTACAACCGTGCGCATCTCGTCGACCCAGTTGGCCAAACATCAACAATAGTCTGACTCCTCTTAGTGACTCATAGTCTCATGCCTAAGCATGATTAGAAACAACCATTAACGCAATACCTATTTGATGTCCAATCAATCACAAAATGTTTCAGAAGATAAGCCACATATTTTGATTGCTCAGTTGGACCACAAGTACAAACTCCAGTTTATACAGTGACAAACTCAATCACCACTTGTACATAAATGCAAGAAGGTAGGTACCTGGGGCCATGCTCAAATGCTTGATGGAATAAACAAGACAGAGACCAGCCAGACAGCCTTCTTCATTCATCCGCCACATGGTTCCATGTGAAGTTTTGCCCCTACACAAGCAAATTAGCACCTAAAGCAATGAAGGGCACGTCTCCACTCTCTATAAAATCTCCAGCATAGACAAGAGTCCTGCATCAAACAACATCACACAACTCATAAGAGAGTTTCCGACTCCCCGTTCATCTCCACATAGAAATCTACTTAGCACAAGCTATAGAAAAAAAGATGGTAAGCACTGGTACCCTTGTTAGGATGGTAAGGAAGTGGCAGAAGCTCGTTGTTCGAAGCAGGAGGCGGATCAGTCTGCCAAAACCCACCACAGGAAGTGACGTAGAACCTTGCAACACATCGCCCAGGGCGAAAAAGGGACACTTTGTGGTTTACTCTGCTGACAAAAAGAGATTCGTGATTCCGGTTGCTTACCTTCAAAATGAGATTTTCATAGAGCTTCTTGAGGCTGCAGAAGAGCAGTTCGGGTTGCAGAGAGATGGCCCCATCACTTTACCATGCAATGGTCTCTTAATGGAGTACGTGTTGTCTCTTACGCAAAGAGATGGAGCTGAAGATCAAAAGAAAGCAATGATTATGTCCATGGCAAATGGACAATGGATGTCATCAGGACAGTTACCACAAGAGTTAAATAACCAACATCAGATGCTTATACGTAGCTTCTAAAGGATATTGGTTTTGGAAGTCTGTAAATTCTCAGATTATTAATAGAATTAGTTCCTTTTATTAGATGCTAGTATTCTCTGATACACAAATGACTCTTGAGGGTATAACCAATTAACCAGTTGAATCAAGAAAGCCACTTCCCTGTGGGGATAATACCATGTTAGTTAACCTATCAGGAAATTGCACTAGGACATTTACTGAATGTTCACTGCAACATACATAATTCAATCATAATTTCAAGAACTAGTGCAGAGCATAGAACGGAAAGCTATGAATCTTCCAGGGAAACAAGAAGCTGACAGAAGTGGCACTTTCTAAATAAAGGTGGCAGCAATTCTCCGGAATTTTATGTTGCGTTGTGTCCAAAAGTCATCAACTCTCCTATTGAGAATAGCAATGCATAAACAAGTTCAGGAACTGGCGTGCTGGTTTCATTCAATTCAACTATAAAAATCCGGTATCCGCTTTATCTGTTACAAATATGATAAACTCAAAGAGAAAACAACTATTACAGCATTACTTGACCATATTTCGTTCCATTAGGTCATGATATATCAAGTCATACTGTGACATTCCAAACGATATCTTTTTCAGTCTCTTTTCTCCCTTAATTGGATCACTTCATGACTTTTCCTAAATGCTGGTCATTTGTACGAGACAGTGGACCATATAGTACACCTCTACAGTAAAATCTGTAACACATTTCTCCTCATTTTATGAACTACTAACAACTTTCACAGGGATCTTTTATGTCAGATCGTCAAGTAAAAATGTTGACAGTGCTTGCATTTCTAATATGGGATTGGAAGCCCGCTTGAGCTTGGCTCGGTCCTTTGACATGGGGCTTGTATCTATGTATCACCATAAATCGAAGATGTCTCAGCCAAAATAATAACATAACTTCTTTGTACAAAACGAACCAAGCCAAATAATTATTTTTTTATAAGAAATTTGCCAAATAATCCAGCTAATACGGCAATGTCTTGCCTATATAAACCAAGTTGGTATAACATCAAAGCTACTGGCGCCAATGTCTAAGCATGACAGAAATAACACCTACCTATAACCTTTAATCATCAATTAATTGTATGGCTTTGTATCCAATTCAACCTAACATAAGCCTAACAAGCCCAATCATCATGTCGCTTAAATTCTAAAAACATCTTTGTACATATTACATACGAAATGTCACCAAACTAAACCTGCCAAGTTGGTGAAGCATCAACAGTAGTTTGGCTCCTCCTAGTTGCTTATACCTAAGCATGACAAGACACAGCCACAACCACAACAACCTTTAATCTATCAGTTGATCACATGGATTTGCATCCTGCTTAAACCAGCATATATCAAACACTCATAAATGATCATGTTTCTTAACTTGATAACATCTCCTACTTTTCTGTCATGCATATTAGTCTATATATCTTGCTAACCCATCCATATTGGTATAAACAGCCTTTGGCTTCCAATCTCTAAGAAATCAAGAGGTTTCAACTTTCATCAGATACATAATCCTAAGAAAACATGATCAGCCCCATGAATCTCATCAAAATGGCAAAGAAATGGCAGAAGTTTGCTTCACTGAGGAAAAGGATCAGTTCATCCCAAGCTGCGACGAGCAGCACACATGAAGATCAATGCAGTTCATCGCCAAGGGCAGAGAAGGGACATTTTGTTGTCTACACAGTTGATAAGCGGAGGTTTATGATTAGATTGATGTACCTCGAGAATGAAATCTTCAGAAAGCTCCTTGAGGTTGCAGAAGAAGACTTTGGGATTCCGAGAGACGGTCCTATAGTTTTGCTATGTGATGCAGCCTTCATGGAGCAGGTCCTGTGCATGACCGGAGAGGATGCAGCTAAAGGTTTACAGAAGGCACTCTATTTGTCAATAGAAAGTCGGCACTGCATGTCATCTTCCCATGTACTCCAAGATCATCATCGATCTCCAATAAGTAGCTACTGAAGAAAATTGATAAACAAAGTTGTAAATTAAGTACAGATTTTCCATACATCAGTGTCATAATGTAGCAGCTAGTAAAATTTTCGATCCTAGATTTCTTAACAAGCTAACATCAAATTGAGAGTCATATAACTAGGCAACTTGCAGCAAAATTATACCAAAAACAAGCCATTCCTGTTTTGTTATCTCCAAACTAAAACGACCATTATCGGCTACGTGTACTTACCTTTGGACTAAAAAACCTAGCGTAAATCATTTCCATTTTCCTACTACAGTTATCCTATTTTTCATCTTTCTATTTTCCCATATTTGATCAGAACTAATGAGGCTCACAACAAGAGGCTATCTGTTGGAAAATCGGATCGTCGGATCAAAGCATATCGAGATATGTAATTTTTAATAAAAATAGAATATTACAAATTCGTACACTTTATAAAGCAATCATACACTAAACATGTCTAACACTCACTAATTACACCACTTTTATTTGAACACACTCTAGATACACAACACTTTTGTGTTTAAGTGTCTACCACTTATTTTCTAATCTCCCTTACTTGCTCTTCCTTGAGCTCTTAGGATTTGTATTGTTGTTGTTACAAGGAGAAATTGCTAACCTATTTATAGACTAAATCTAAGCCCCTCTAGATAAGGCATGAGGTCATCTAAAGCAAAACATGTGAAACACGTAAAACCAAATACATGTGGACGGTGGAGAGACAAAGGAGAGAGTGGCCGCTGCTAGCTTCTTAGCCAGTGGTTCAACGCTCCCCCTCAATGGCTACTCTCTCTCCCCCTGTTGAACGAGTAGTCATACCAAGCTGTTTTCTGAAGTCTCCAAACTTAGTCTTACTAAGTCTTACTAAGTCATACCATCCTTGGTTCGGTCAACTTCAAGACCGAGAAAGTGCTTCAGCTCTCCAATCTCTTTCATCCGAAACCGAACTGACAAATTGGCCCTGGTCTGTCTAATCTCATCTTCATTGTCTCCTGTGATGATAAGATCATCCACATAGACAACAATTGTTGTCATCTTCTCATCTCGAACATTCACGAATAGGTTTGAGTCTGCTGATACAACTGAGTACCCACTCTAGATAAGAAACTCAGCTATGTTCTCATACTATACTCTAGGTGCTTGCTTCAAGCCATAGAGCGCCTTCTTCAGCTTGCACACGTGCGAAGGGTAGGTTTTGCTCTCGAACCCCTTCGACAGCCCCGTATAGATCTCACGATCAAGCTCTCCATATAAAAAAGTGTTCTTGGCATCCAACCGTTACAACTTCCACGACTTGTTGGCGACAAGTGCTAAGAGAACTCGAACAGTTGTAATCTCGCTACTGGACTAAATGTTTCATCAATAATCCAGTCCGTATTTCTGTAAGAATCCATGAGCAACAAGCAGAGCTTTGTACCTCTCGATCGAACCAACAGATTTGGTTTTGATCTTGTACACCCACTTGCAAGAAATTGGTTGCGTAGACTTCGACTTTGGCGCTGAATCCCAAGTCTCAATTTGATTCAATGCATTGATCTCTTTTTGCATGGCTTGTCTCCATTCCTTGTCTCGAATTGTCCCCTAATAGGAACTCGGCTGTTATGGCTTGTCATCTTCAACAAGAACTACATTGGCGTATTTGAGATTTGGTTTCCGCTCTCTGGTTGGATAGCGATGTATATGTTGACTTTGTGTTTGCTCCTCTTCGTGCTCAACTTCTTCTTCCACGTTTTCCAACTGAGTAAGTCGATCCTCGTCTCTGATCTTGTGCACTCCGCTCTGCCAGGGACTGCTTCTGTAGCTAGAAGACTCAAGAGATGACTCTCCTTCTGGTTCTAGAGGTAATTCTGGTTGAACAGTATTTTCTTTCGCTTTGTCCAGCTTCTCTTGTAGCATCTCTTCAAGCACTTTTGAGTCTGGGAAAGTATAGCACCCCGATTTTTCATAACATATTAATACATAATAATACAAATGACGTCACTGTCACTGAGTCTCAACATCCCATCTAAGCAAAAATTACTTAACCGTTTAGGTACAGAAATAAATAAAATTCACTTAGACACAAACCAATAATGTCATCTAATACAGCGAAAATGTAACGTCCTAATTTTTCATAACATATTAACACATAATAATACAAATGACGTCACTGTCGTTGAGTCCCAACACCCCATCTAGACAAAAATTACTTAACCTGTTTTAGACATAGAAATATATAAAACCCACTTAGACATAAACCAACAATATAATCAAATACAGCGAAAACTCCTCATTTATTACATATTTTACTTAGTCCATATATCACAATACAGTAAATGCATATTAGTACCATAATCAATATCATATCTGCCCGTTGTCTCTAACTCCTGAAAACACAGAGAAGAGGAAAACACAGAAAAATAATAACTGTGAGCCATATGAGCTCAATAATGTGTCGGCTCCCTTACCAAAGGTTACACGAGAGAAAAAGATGAGAAAAGAAAAAGAAAATGACCACTTAGGTCCTTTATTTCAGTACTCTGGAACTATCATACAATCCAACATTCACAATTATCATCTCAAAAACACAGTGAAGACAAACAATAAATACCCTCAATGTTATAATTATGTCCTTGGCAAGACTTATTCAATTTCAATTTATCAAGCTTTATTCAACTTTTACAAAAGGGCCATCCGCGAAAGAGAATCAACCAAACCGGAGCCCAGGGTCTCCTGTAGTGAGTTTCCTTTATACCAAAATGACCTCACAAGGTCGATGAAAGAATGACACCATCAAGTCACTGTATAACACATGCGACAGACACAATACTCTTTGTGTTTTACACCACAGAGTTATCTCGCCAATTATAGATTTATACTCCTTTTACTTACCCATCCTCTTTATCCCAACAATCAAGACATAACACAAATATACACATCATCCTATCTCGGCACACAGCAAGTGATGAGCAATAAAATACGTCGGACACAATTAGTGACGTGAGGTATAATAATACGCATCGCCGCACACAATAAATCTAAACGTTATCTTCTTAACACTGCTTTCCACACACACGCTTGACTTTTCCTTTATGTGTCAACAAGCAGCGTCTGCAGCTCCTTCTCTTATTAATGATAAAGGATTCTCGTCGTACTCGCCTTGCCACATAGCTTCTCCTCAAACTTCTCCTCCTTTTCTTCTCTTGTTTAACTCTAATCTTGCATGGTAAGGAGTGTTTTTTGTAAGAAGTTTTGAAAGAGAAGAGAGCATGTATTTATAAAATTCTAAATTAATTAAAATAGTTTAAGTGGATAATAAGTGGATATTTAACGGGAAATTAATTTAATTTAGGTGGAATAAAAATTGGCATAAAGAAAAATAAATGTCAAAATTAGGTTTAGGTCATTTTTGTATAAATACAATATTTTTATATTAAGACCGTATTTCCCCGTATTTGCGTATTAGAGTTGTATTTCATTAATATTTTGTATCTTTTCCCCATTATATCGTCAAACAAGCCTTATAATCCGGTGAAATAAACTATAACGGACAATAATTTACTATTCACGTTAATTATAGTGAAACTAAATTTTACTTGAGTCCGTATACAAAGTGACTGATTACGGACCCTACCAAGATGATGGCTTCGCCAAACACCACATTCCTTGATGGATAGCTTTTGCCTATGTTGGGATCAACACACTTTCATCCCTTTCGCTGATCATCGTATTCCACAAAGATACATCACACCTTCTTCTTATCGAACTTGCTCCGAAGGTGGTTAGGGATGAACACATAGCATACACATCCAAAAACACAAAAGTGGCTCACTGTGGATTTTATCTTCATGTAAAGACCCGAAAAATTACGTAAAATTTAATTTCACGATAATTAACGTGAATAATAAATTATCGTACGTTATAATTTATTTTGCGGGGTTAAAAAGCTTGTTTGACCATATAATAGGGAAAGAACGCAAAATATGAATGAAATATAAGCTTAATACGCAAATACGAGAAAAAACGATATTAATACGAAAATTCCATATTTATACGAAAATGACCTAAACCTAATTTTGACACTTATTTTTCTTTATGTCAATTTCTACTCCACCTAAATTAAATTAATTATCTACTAATACCCACTAAACACCCATTAAATACCCACTAACTTTTCATTTATATTATTTTAATTGATTTAGTTTCATATAAATACAAGCTCTCTTCTTCTTGAAAATTCCTTACAAACACAAAACAAAACACTTCTTACATTAGAGTTAAGTAAGAGAAGAAGGAGAAGTTTAAGGAGAAGAGGAGAAGGTAGGTGAAAAGGTGAGTAAGACGTAGAACTTTCACCGTTGTTAAGAGAAGGTAATCGTTTTTATTAAAAATTTTGTGGAATATTGTACACTCTTTGATAAATCTTGATATTAATATATGTTGAATCTCACATGTCTATTTTCTAACAAAGTTAATAAATCATGATTTGGAGTTGAGAATCTTAAGTTATAAATCAAAACATACGGATATGTCAATCTGTAAAAAACTGATTACACAGATGACTTTATAACGTGATATGAAATTATATAGTAAGACTTATGAGACATATCACTGAAAAGGTATGAAAATCTAGTTTTCAGAATAGTTTACAAATAATTATTTGGAGTTGTATATAAAGAGTTATGAGCAAATTAGTGAAGCAAGGTGAAACTATTTGAACTAACAGAAAATATAGACTTGAACTAATTAACTGTTATTATTGGTAAGATTTTATATTGGAAACTTTAATTCACTGAAAAGATTATGAAGTCTAGTTTATGTAGAATTTTACGAAATAATTTTTGAAATTGTATACAAGAAGTTATAGCTTTAAATACGTCGAAAGGTCAAGTTGGACAGAATCTAGGACACTCGTTCTAGAGGCCGGGAAGTTCCCTTCAAAGGCCGGAACGCTCGTTCTAGAGGCCGGAATGCCCGTTCTAAAGGTCGGGATACTCGTTCCAAAAGTCGGAATGTCCGTCCCAAAGGTCAGGATGTCGTCTTAGAACCTTCTGGACCAAGAATAATCATTTTGAACCCAAAACACCTCCAAATATTCACAAGTACCTCCAATGACATTCAATATATAAAATTATCATCATGGACAATCAAAATAAGTGTCAAAGGCTTTTACAACGCTCAGTATCACCTCATAATATTAATATGATGGTTTTTCACGAAATATGAACAAACATTCATAAGGAAATATATTAATATATGAATTCTATCATGTTACAGGACACAGAGACGACGAACGTTGAGACATAAAGGACAAGCTGAGCATGTGTGTGAGGAAGTCGCAATAAGAAGATAACGTTTAGATTTATTGTGCGTGACGATGCGTATTATTATACCGTAAGTATAATAATATGCATTGGAATCTATGGACGTAGTCACTAAATGTGGATGACATAAAATACTGACTGCAACTGTTGTGTGTCGTGATAAGATTATGTATGTGTTCGTGTTATGCCTTGATTGTTGGTATAAAGAGGATGAGTGAGTGAAAAAAGTATAAATCCATAATAGGTGAGATAACTCTATGGTATAAAACACAAAGAGCGTTGTGTCTGTCGTATGGGTTATACAGCGACTTAGTGGTAACATTCTTTCACCGACTTGTGAGGTCGTTTTGGTATGAGGAAAACTCACTCCAGAAGACCCTGGACTCCGGTTTCGCAGATCTCCTTTCGCGGATGTCCCTTTTACTAAAGCTTAATAAAGCTTGATAAGTTGAAATTGAATAAGTCTCGCCAAGGGCACAATTATAACACTGAGGGTATCTATTGTCTGTTTTTACTGTGTTTTTAAGATGATAATTATGAATGTTGGATTGATATGATAAGTTTCAGTGCCGAAACAAAGGATCTAAGTGGTCTTTTTCTTTTTCTTTTCTTATCTTTTTCTCTCGTATAACCCGTGATAAAGGGACCGATACGTTATTGAGCTCATATGGCTCACGGTTACTATTTTTGTGTTTTTCTCTTCTCTATGTTTTCAGGAGCTAGAGACAATAGGCAGGTGTGATATAGGTTATGATGCTAATGTGCATCTACTATATTATGGTTTATGAACAAAGTAAAATATATAATAAATAAGAAGTTTTCGCTGTATTTGATAATATTACTGGTTATGTCTAAGTGAATTTTATTTATTTCTATATCTAAATCGGTTAAGTAATTTTTGTCGAGCTGGGGTGTTGGGACTCAACGGCAGTAACGTCATTTGTATTGTTATGTATTAATATGTTATGAAAAATTGAAGCGTTATATTTCAAGAGCTGCTCAAATGACATCATGAACTTAACTGCATATAACATGCTTATGCAAGTCTCAGCTAGATGGCGGTTCTTTCTTTCAGCAATGTCATTTTGCTGAGATGTGTCTGGACACGTTAACTGCCAACGAATCTTGTTTTCACGAAGAAATGTCTTGAACTCATTGGACATGTATTCACCTCTGTTGTCAGTGCAGAGACACTGCATCATAACTCCTAACTCCTCTGTTATTTTTTCTTTGAAAGTCTTGAACATTGACAATGTTTCAGTCTTCTCCTTCATCGACAAAGGTAATCATATAACTTAGTCCGGTGAGTGACGGTTGCTTCACTGGACCAAAGACATCCGAGTGAACAAGCTCTAAAGGAACCTTCGCTTTGAATCGCGACTCCTTTAATAGCAACTGATGTGTTTTGTCATATTGACAATCAGCATAAACAGTATCTTCACAAATCTCTAACTACGGGAGACCCTTAAGAGTTAATTTTCTAATCATCTCTCTCAACTTCTGATAACTGACATGCCCAAGTCGAATATGATACAAATCTGCGGCTTCATTCTTTTGAGTCTTGTCCACATAATCCTCTTGGGCTGACACGATATAGACAAACTCCATCCATCTTCCTTCCATGACTGACATACTCCTGTCGTGGCTACAGTAGACTTTAACTTCGGTAGGTCCGAACACTACATGGTGTCCATTTGTTTGTTAGTTGTGAAACTGATAACAAGTTCTTCGTCATACCAGGTACGTGAAAGACATTATCTAAAAGTACCTCTTTGTCACTATACCGATGGATAATCATCGTATTGCCAACATCGGCTATTGGCAACTTTGAATTGTTGACGATGACGACCTCGTCTTTTCTTTGTACTCGGACATGTCATGGAGCTTCTCTTTGATTCCCGTCATGTGATCAGAATCCAAGATCCAGTCATGGTTATAGGCAATCACCTTGTCGTTGTTAACAGCTGCAATTGTTAACTCTTCCTTTGGTTCTGCAATACAAGAAGTTGTGATCTCTTCTTCTTCTATCATCAGGGATACTTGAAAATCACACTCTTCTTTAGTATTGTCTTTGCTTGGACTAGATGAAGCAGCTTACCTCTTTTGGATTTCCTCCAACTGTCGCGAGCAAAATATCCGTTCCTTCCGTAATTATAGTATTCATCATTTTGACGTCGTCTTTGACCGTCGTCTTGAGCTCCCCCTTGATTAGAGCTTCACTTGGATTGTAAACTCTTCTAGGACTGCTTCTTTTTCCAACGTCCTTGTTGACGTGGTTACACTTCTTGCATCCATTGAGCGTCTTGGTTGAATTTCTTCTCGGGACCTCTCTTTTTGCTAAAGAGAACTTTGTCTTCTTCTTTGATTGATACTCCAAACATCTGCTTGTCTAGAGCTTCCTGGTTTGTCAAACTACTCTCCAGCTCCATGAGCGTCGGCTGAGTTGCCCATCCACGGGTTACCATAACAAGACCATTAAATTCTGATCTTAACCCGTGAATAATTATTCTTCTCATACGCGGATCACTAATTGGATTGTCTGGATCCAATTTAGAGATCTCTTCACATAAAACTTTAACTTTAGTACAGTAATGACTTATCGTCAAATCCCGTTGTAAGACTGACATAAGTTCATTCTCCAACTGCAGAAGTCGGGCATCGTTTGTTTTGACAAGCAGGATGATTAGAGTGTTCCACGCTTCCTTAGGTGTCTTAGCGTCTTTAATTCTCTGGAGAAACTCATCTTCTACAAAGATAGTAAGAGCGAGCATCGTCTTACCAGTTTTGACCATCCATTTCTTAAGGTCATCCTCCGGCTCTTTTGGTGGTGTTACATCAGACTCGTCAATAATCTCTCAGAGATTTTAACCGAGAAAATAAAACTCCATTCTTATACTCCAAAGTGTTATAATTGCTACTATTTAGCTTCTTGATATTGCTGGCCGAGCTACTAACTTTTGCCATGGTGACTCCGTAAAAAAAATTTGACCCCGCGATTAAAAATATTTTTACAATAATAGTAATATTTTATAATTTCAAATAAGAACAGTAAAAATATTTACTGCTAGTAACTTTATTTTTAACAAGTCGGTAAAATTTATTTATCGAGCCTGGTAAAAATAATATTTCACCAACTACACACCTCCGATGTAGCTCCGATACCACTTGTTGGAAAATTGGATCGTCGGACTAAAGTATATCGAAAAATATAATTTCTAACAAGAGTAGAATATTACAAACTCGTACACTTCATAAAGCAATCATACTATAAACGTGTTTATCACTCATTAATTACACCACACTTTCATTTGAACACACTCTAGATACACAACATTATTGTGTTTAAGTGCCTAGCACTTATTTCCTAATCTCCCTTACTTGCTTTTCCTTGAACTCTTAGGATTTGTGTTGTCCTTGTCACAAGGAGAAATTGTTAACTTATTTATAGACTAAACCTAAACCCCTCTAGGTAAGCCATGAGCTCATCTAAAGCAAAACATGTGACACATGTAAAACCAAATACATGTGGACGGTGGAGAGACAAAGGAGAGAGTGGCCGGTGCTAGCTTCTTGACCGGTGCTTCAACACTATCCTCTCAATTTCCTTTTCCTCCATTCAAATAAACGATGATTTATCATCTCTTGGAAGCTGAGACAATGTGAGGAGACTTGACTGCAAATTTTTCTGCTGACAATGCGGACGACCTTCTACTAAAACAATATGATATCCAGCTGAAGATATTTTTACGGACCTTGATGCTATAGATTGAGCAAAAATGTAAGGGAAAATGTCCTAAGAAGACTATACTGTACAGAAATTGTGAAGCCAGGATTTGTGGTATCGAATCTTTCACCAACTGAAACCAATCACACATACGACAATACTAATGTGATTTTCTGAATAAAGGTTTATTACAATCAATGATTTCCTGCCCTATTTCATTTGATGTAAATAACCATCATTTCCTCTTTGCACACAAATACTTAGCTATTTTGTAGGAGATTACTTTTCTATTTTTAGTTTACTTCCTTTTGCTCCTTGATCATGCAACGGTCAAGATTAATTCATGGAGCTAATATCTCCATAGCTTTTGTATATATTACGAGCTATTGTTCATTGTAATACAAGACATTCAGTTCTTGATCTTTTGTTAAGGTTCACTCAATTACCAGATTAGATGCATTGTTGACTAAATTTATTTCAGCACAGTTAGACTTCTTTAGTTCAAAATAACACATAGCAGGAAAAGATGCCAGAATGAAATGATCAAGTTTAACAAAATGCCTATGCAAATTTATCGAATTGGCCACCTTTCATCAACTTGGCAGTTGTTTCAAGCATCATGAACCGATAGATATCTTAAAAACTACGACAATGCCATCGATGCACAAACAGCCACAAGAAACACACAAGGGCAGGAGGTGAAAATGACAGCGAGACTGTAAATGAGACTTCACTATGAGAAACAAACAGCACTGGAGTGGTAAAAAACAGAGTCAAATTTAACTTAACAGCGACAGAAAAATTCACCAACAACCCAAAGTTCTCGAAAAGGTACTTAGATAGCCAATAATACAGTATTCAATGCATTAAAGGGATGGGAGAGGGGAAAATGCTGTACGGAGCAGATGAATATGACATTAGTAAGTTTTGTCAATTCTGGTCACGCTTTTGGATGTTGATGGATTGAAAACAACGACCAAATATGGGGGCAAAATTGCATGCAACGACTGCAAACTATGACGAAAACCATGAAACTTTCAACCAATTTATTGAAACTCAACTATATTAAAACTCTTCGGTCTACACAGCATATAATCGATCTATATCAGAAAATAGAAACAGGATATTGGTAGCACTTTGGTTTTTCCAAATGCTCAAGAGATGGGAAGCAATGTCCACCAGCTACTGTCAAAACCAACGCTTCCTGCAAATCTCTACCTACATTCCTTTCAATAAGAGATAATGCATAATCCATGAAGCTGGCGTCACAAGGCAAAGTGATCGGGCCATCTTTTGGCAACCCGAATTCTGCTTCGGCTGCATTAAGGAGCTCTCTAATGATTTCATTATGAAGATACACCAAAGGAATCATGAAGCGCTTCCTATCAGCAGAATAAACGAAAACATGCCCCCTCTCAGCCAGCAACATTGTGCTGCAAGGATCTTCAGTTTCTGTATCGCTAGCCACGGTCTTGGAATGAGCAATACTTTTCCTGTGAGCAGCAAACTTTTGCCACTTCTTGGCCATCTTGATGAGCTTCTTAGAACTGATCATGTTTTGGACCTTTTGGTTATTATATTCGAGGTTACTTCAATGTTAGAAAGAAGGATGTATGACTTAGGAATTCAGGAATGAAATGTTGTTCATGCAAAAAAAAAAAAAAACAATAACTTCAGGATACTTATATACTAGCTAGAGATATTTCAAAAGTTGATACGTGTCGCCTTCATCAATGTTTTCGTGAAGGGCCAAGGACGACACAAGACCATGTGACGGTGAATCCCTAAAGATTTGTTCTTGTGCTGCAAATCCTTATTTTTATAGATATCAGTACATCTGGTGGAGAGGCACCTTTCTTTCTTTGCCTATTACTAAAACTTAACCAAGGCTGCTTACCACACAATTGCTAAATTCTAACAACTGTTAGAATTCATATCATCTCCCAAGCAAACAGGCAAGTAGAGCATGCTGACTCATCCAATATTCCATTTGTACAACCGTCTCCGATTCAACAAAAGAACACAGGGATATATGAACGAAAAAAAAAAAAAAAAAGAAGAAGAAGAAGAAGAAGAAGCCCACAGGGATAGCTGAAATATTTCCATATGAGATAGGCAATAATCGACAATAAAGTTAATTCCGGAAAACTCGTAATAATCTTGTCTCTGTTTTATCCTCAAGGGTCATATATTCGACCAACTTTGCCAAAGGACTCACTGAAGCAAAACAACTTTCTCATATGTGCATGCCTTCATTGCGA
>JAOVYX010015042.1:0-59073 GCA_035668315.1 Drosera spatulata | reverse complement strand
GAGTTAATGAAATGACAATGAGAGGGAAAAAGGGGTTTTAATATACTGCCGATTGGAACGTGCTATGGCAGGTAACAACGCTATAGTACGCGACATCCAATCTATGGCAGTACCCGGGGTCTACTGAGCGTATCTTTGCTCACGGGTTTCTTGTTTCTTTCCTTGATTGTCTCTTGTGCACGCTCAGGTGAGGAGGACGGGGCTTCGGAGTAGCCGCCTTGATAGGGACCCATTGTATTATATGTAATATTTGGAATGTCCGTTGTACTCGAGTCCTAAGACTGTTATGGATGACTGTAATAACTGTCTTTTCTTATGTTCTGTAAGTAAACCCTACTATGAACTTGCCTTGCTATGGACTTCGATCTATAGCGACAGTGACGTCACGTACTTATTATTAATAATTTATCATGGCGTTACATGATTTGTCCAACACTGCATACGCTTATCTATTATGTTAATGCGCTCACCCTTTCAAGTGATCTTTTCCGCTGCGTTATCAACTCATTACATTGCCATTGCAGCTCATGCTCAATCCTCTGAACCCAATGCGCCAATCATAGTGCTCCTGAGGCTGGAAATAAGGTAGAGGTAGTGGATGCTGACCCTCTTGTGGAATAGGATGGCTAAGCTGTCAATCATAGTGAAATAGAAGAGCATTTGCAGCTTGAGCCGGCTCTTCCACATCCTCATGTGCCGGTGTAGCAACAGTCTCCATCTAATCATCACCATCATCATTACTTTCCCCATTTCTAGAAAACAATCAATTATCCTCATCCTTCGACGACATCCCTTCACAAGGGACTCTAATCCAGTCTGAATCCTTCGTCGAACCCCTATGGTAGTAAAAATACTCCCTTCCAACTTTTTTAAACAAATGCTTATCCTTGAAATCATCCAAACCCATCAAAAAGGTGCCATCCTTCAGCGGATCAACATCACTCAAGCTCACTTTAAAATAAATAGCTAAAGGAGTGATCAAACCTCCAATAACAATCGGACCCTTGCTCGCGGTCGCTACTGCATCCAAATTTCTTGCCAAAAAGGCAACATAATAGACATTCCTCTCCTCCAACAACCCATAAAACAAGAACATCTCTGTTTGAAAATAGCTCCCCTACTTTGGTCATTGGCATAAATATTATTGGCCAATTGCCAATGCATAGTCCTAATCGTCGGGTTAAGGATCTGCGTACTCTTCGTCAACTTGGAGAACGTCTCGACCCCAGTCATCTTGCTTCACAACGAACGAATGCTCACCATCTTGAACCCCTTTGTAGTAGCCTTTTCCCCTTCATTTTTGAATCCATATACCTCTCCAAACTCCTCAAGTGACATTTCACGCCTCACATTCGCGAGTTGGAAGCTTATCTTACTCCTATCATCCTCAGCAGACTCCCAATCCACCTCATCAATCCCCACACTCAACGTACTTAACACTTCAAGCGTTAGTTGCTTGTTCGTCCTCCATTGCTTGGTTAGGAAATCCTCCCAACCAAGTGTTTCACCCATCCACAAAATATCATCCCAAACTCCTACATTCATGCAATCCCTCATATCCAACCATCTTGTCTGCACCATCGATCTCTTCTGCAATACCTCATATCTTATCAAAATCATGCTTATCGGTTAAGCTTACACGCTTATGATAAGGTGTAAACACTTCTCGATCCGCACGTGCCCTACTACTACTCGTTGCGGTGGTATTTTTCCTCTTTCCTATGTTCATCATCCTTAACAAACAACCAAGCAACCACAATCCAACAATTCACCCCAAAAATCAACCACAAACCAAAAACTCCAAACCCTCACCCACCAAATCTTCAAAACGCGTCCAACAACCCAAAATCACTCTAACCACGCCTTGGATATTGACCTCCTAAGCTAATAGAGTAGATTGAAGTATTGAATTAGGCTAAACAATGAAAATTGGAAATTTGGACTTTGGCTTTGAGGTTCGAATTTCGATGGATTTTGAGTTATTTGTGATGAATTAAGGATGAAAATGGTGTGGAATAAGTGTAGATGATGATTTTAGGAAGATTAGAAACATGCATCATGACGTTCTGTTGAGATTTGAGGATATAGGGTTGAGGAAGCATCGTTTATAGGAGTTTGAGTGCAGAAAGTGTGAAGAAAATATGAAGCACAAATCATTCATAAGGCTCTCGCCAACCCGTCATGGGCGTGACATGAGCGTCGCGGACGTGACATTTTCAAAACAACCAGGCCTGTGCATTTTCCATTCGTCACGACCGTGACAGGTACTGTCGCGCCCGTGACAACCATGAATCTTGGTTTTTGACTTAGTTTTCATCCAAAAATATTTTTTAATACCCCCAAACCATT
Organism: Drosera spatulata; assembly: GCA_035668315.1. Taxonomy (NCBI): domain Eukaryota; kingdom Viridiplantae; phylum Streptophyta; class Magnoliopsida; order Caryophyllales; family Droseraceae; genus Drosera; species Drosera spatulata. The sequence goes on along the minus strand of JAOVYX010015042.1, from coordinate 56,724 downwards.
ATAAACTCTTCATAGCACATGTTTGGGACGTGTTTGGATGAAAATCAAGTTTGGAATCGCTTCAAATATTGTTGTTTAGAACACCACATATAATTAGCCTATTCTAAGCTAACCAAAACTAAACTACCTAAATGCTTAAATTAACTTGGGTTGTCTCCCAAGTAGTGCCGTTGTTTAACATCGTTGGCTCGACAATGTTTTAGCGATTAGTGACCTTTAAATGGTGAAACCACCTTCATAGAAAGCTCATCTTCCCATTATCTCGAAAAATCATCAAAATAAGGTTTGAAATGGTGACCATTGATCTTAAAAATTTTATACGAATTCAAACTCTGGATTTCAATTGCACCATAGTCAAACACCTTAGACCCTAAAAATGGTCCATCCTATCTTGACTTGAGTTTTTTCTGGAAAAAATTTTAATCTTGAATTATAGAGTAGGACTTTATCACCTTCTTTAAAATTTTTCTTCGAGATCATTTTTTTACGCAATAATTTGGTTTTATCCTTATAAATTATTGTATTTTCATACGCATCATTCTGAATCTCTTCAAGCTCTTGTAATTGGAGCCGACGATTTTTAACCCATCTTTATAATTCATGTTCATTTGCCTAATTGTCCAATATGGTTTGTGTTTAATTTCAACTGGCAAATGACATGCTTTATCAAATAAAAATTTATAGGGAGATATCCCTATGAGTGTTTTATATGCTGTTCGAAATACCCATAGAGCATCATCAAGTCTCAAACTCCAATCGTTTCTATTGGGATTTATCATTTTTTTGAGAATATATTAAATTTGTCGATTTGATACCTCAGTCTGACAACTTGTCTGAGGATGATATGCAGTGGAGACGCTATAATTGCCATGATTATTTTTTAATACAGCTTCAACTACCCAATTGTAAAAATGGATATCCCTATCACTAATAATAACTCTAGGGACGTCAAATCTACTAAAAATTTGATTTTTAATAAATCTGACTACCACCTTAGCATCATCCGTCTTATTACAGCAGCCTCCACCCATTTTGAGACATAATCAACTGCTAACAAGATGTAAAAATTATCAAATGAGTTAGGAAAGGGTCCCATAACATCTATACCCAAAATGTAAAAAATTTCACATACCGTGTTTAGATTTTAATGGCATTTTATCTCTCTTAGGAATATTCCACGTCCTTTGGCATCTATCACACCTTTGCACAAAATCATAGGCATTCTTATTCAAAGTGGGCTAGAAAAACCCACATTCTAGGATTTTGCGTAGTTCGTCTTGCTCCGAAATGCCCACCAACTTCATAGGCATGGCAATGCTCTAAAATTGATGGAATTTCATTATCAGGCACGCATCGTCTAATCAACCCATGTGAGAAACAATTAAAGAAAATATGGGTCCTCCACACATAATATTTGACATCACTCTTGATTTTATTTTTATGGTACCTACAAATGTCAATAGGCAATTTCTTGGTCACCAAATAATTCACAAAATCAGCATACCAAGGATGAAAACCATAAATCGAGTATAAAAAACTTGTATGGAAATATTCCTAAAATTGATAAAATATCTCCATCATTTACTATACGGCTTAAATAATCTGGCACATAATTTTCAGTATTTTTCTTATCTCTAATCTCAATATCAAACTCTTGTAAAAGAAGAACCCAACACAAAAGCCTCGGTTTTTACTCCTTTTTCTTGAGTAAATATTTCAATGCAGCATGATCTGAGAAAACTATCATTTTTGCGCCCAATAAATATGATCTAAATTTTTCTAAGACAAAAATGATTGCATATAACTCTTTTTCAGTTGTTGTATAATTACATTGGGTGTGATTAAGCGTCCTTGATGTGTACTAAATTACGTGAGGGACTTTGTCAACTCTTTGTCACTTGTCTACAGCCTTATCACTTGCATCACACAATATCTAAGAAGGATATTTCCAATCCGGTGGCTAAATTATGGGTGTAGAAAGTAATTTCTCCTTTAATTTCTCAAAACCTTGTTTACACTCTTCGTCAAATTCAAATGTAACTTTCTTTTTTAATAATTGACAGAGTGGTTGTGCAATTTTCGAAAAGTTTTTTATGAATCTTCTATAAAAATCAGTATGTTCTAAAAATGTCCTTACTTCACGCACACATGTAGCATAGAACATGAATTTAATTATTTTAACTTTAGCCTTGTTAACCTCTAATCTCTTAACTGAGACAACATGTCCTGAAACAATTCTCTTTTCCACCATAAAATGATATTTTTCATAATTAAGGATTAAATTGATTTCAACACATCTATTAAGAATCAACTCCAGATTCTTGAGACATTTTTCAAAAGAATCTTCAAATACGATAAAATCATCCATCAATGCCTCAATAATATGGGCTATATAATCATAAAAAATTGACATCATACACCTTTGAAACGTTGCAGGAGCATTACATACCCCAAAGGGTATACGCCCATATGCAAAGGTGCCAAACAGACATGTGAATATCGTTTTGTCTTGATCTTCAAGTGCTATCACAATTTAATTTGCCATAGACAATGCACACACACCATCTATTCTGGATTTTAGTGGCAATCATTTCACCATTATCCTTTTCCACGATAGTTAAACCCGTATTCTTTGGTACAACATGGATAGGACTGGCCCACTAAGAGTCAGTAATTGAATAGATGACACCGGCATCAATTGGTTGTTTCATTGAGTACACATCATCACTTGGTTGTTTCATTGCATCATAAATGTTGAACCTTATGATCTCTTCATCGAATTCCATAGACAAGGTTCCATTATTTACATCAATTTTTGTTTTTACTATCCTAAAAAATGGTCTACCTAGCAGAATAGGCACATGACTTGTTTTATTAGTATGACCATTATTAGTTTTGTGAACATAAAAATCGGCTGAGAAGACTAGATTATTTATTTTCACCAAAACGTCCTCCAGTATACCTACATGATGTGCTACGGATCTATCAGTAAGTTGTATGACAACTCCTATTGGTTGTAGAGGTCCTAACATTTATAGATGCACCCAAATCAATCATACATCCAGTAATTTCCGCACTACCTATGATGCATGGTATAGTAAACATATCAGGGTCTTTTTGCTTAGGAGGTAACTTCTTTTGCAAAACTGTAGAAGCGTTTTCTCCTACCATTACTCTCTCATGACCCTTAAGCTTCCTCTTAATAGTGCAAAGCTCCTTTAAAAATTTGGCATATCTAGGAAGTTTCTTGATAGCTCTAATAAGGCAATATTCACCTCCACCTTCTTAAAAAGAGCAAAAATATCCTTTGTAGCTAAAAATGGAGCAGAGATAACAGGTTTGATGATTGGATCAATTTCTGAAATTTTCTGAGTTTGATCTTCATTTTGATCCAAATCAGAAATTACTTCCAGCTCCTTTTCAATTTTCTGTGACATTGGCTCATGATCCTTCAATTCCTTATTACTCCTTAACATCACAGCATTGGCGTTCTCTCTAGGATTGAGTGGTTAGGAAGAAAGTTTGTTCACTAAACTAGCCTTCAGCTAGCTCACATTAGAGGCAAGTTGGGCAATAAAACTCTCAATGTTACTCATCTTAGATTTGGTCTTTGAATTCTTAGTCATTCTTTTCTTGTGAGTCTGTGCCAGAGTCTTAACAAGGTCTTCAAGAGACGATCCTTGATTATTTTGATAAGGCTGTTGTTGATTTTGATAAAAACCAGGAGGGAGATTATTTTGAGCTTTGGGTGGATTTAAGACATTATTATTATTACTCCATCTAAAATTTGGATGATTCCTCCATGGTTGATCAACATTATAATTTCACTGATTCTGTCTTTGATTTGGTGGCCCTGGGAATTCCACTGCATTAGCTTGTTCCTCCTACAGAGTAGCACATGTGTCAGTTGCATGAGCAACACTATTACAGAATTCATAAGCTTTCACTTTCCTGGAATTTTGTTGGTTACCAATTGAGTTATCAAATTTGTAAGGGTCTCCAAATTTTTATCTGTACTAGAACAACTTCCACCATCCGTTTCATCTCTAGAGCTGAAGTCTTGAGAGATTTGGGCTGATATTTCAAATAATTCTCTTGATTCAACAGGTGTTTTATTTGTTAAGGCACCACCACTAGAAGAATTTATTCTATGGCAATCTTCTGGTAGCAACCCTTCATAAAAGTACTGAATAAACAAGTTTTCAGCAATGCTGTGATGTGGACAGGTTGCACATAGCTTTTTGAATCTCTCCCAATGTTCATGCAAACCTTCCCCATACTTCTGTTTTATTCCAGAAATTTCCTTCCTGAGAATTGTAGTTCATAAAGATGGAAAATATTTTTCTAAAAATAATTTCTGCATTTCAGCCCATATATTAATTGAATAGAAAGGTAGTTCATATAACCAGTCCTTTGCATAACCTTGTAGACTAAAAGGGCAAAATTTCAATAGGTACACCATTTGTTCTATTAGCTTTACATACAACATGAAACTATTTGATGTGTCTGTTAGGATCTTCGCCAGAATGTCCATTAAAAACTGATAACTTATTTAAAAATCCAAAATTCAATTTGAACGGAACATTGACTTCAGGTAAAACAATACAAAGAGGTTCGTCTTCAATTGTAGGAGCTGAAAGTTCACATAAAGTTCGATTTGCATTATTTTTTGTATTATTACCTGCATTGTTACCTAAATTTTGAGGAATATTATCTGCGTTTTTTGCCATATCTATATTTTTAAATTCAATAGGGGAATGGGTACGTCCTTTGTTGATGTTTGAAGATAAAGATGAGGGAGTTGTTGTTTGAATAAGGGGGCAAAAGTGTCCAGATCCTCTAGATACAAAGTCTTAAACAATATTCCTTATATTTTCACCTATTATTTTCCACTCCTTAATTTCATGCACTATTGGAGACACAACTACCTAAATAGTATATATGAATATAAATAGATAAAACAGAAAAAATTAAAAAAAATTCGGAAAAAAGAATAACACTAAACCAATAATTAATTTAAATCACTATTTTGACACTACTACCGTCCCCGACAATGATGTCAAAATTTTGATACGATCGTCGCCTGACATATAAAATTAGTATTTGAGTTCACTCATTCTCACTATTAATTAATTAAATTATATAGTAGTAAAAGTAAGGGTCAACCCCGCGGAGACGGTTGTTCAAATGATTTAAGCTAATTATTACTCTGATTTTACCTAGAATTGTGAAGTAAGTTGTTTTGGGGAGATTGATGTATAGAAGTTAAGATTAAATAATAAGAACTAAGAAAACAATTAAACTAATAAGCAACGTACTTCTGATGTGGTTATAAAACTATTGGATTAAAGTGTAGGAAACTTCATAAATCCATTCTAGCATAGAGGATTAATCATTGATAACAATTGATGCGATTAATGAGTTGATTTGTTCTATGATTGGTTTGATTTAAAATAAGGATCTCTTATATATTAAGTTCTCTAAATTTGTTGATTATCAAATGAGAATGCATAATCAACCTAACCAAATTAATCAAACATACCAAAACAAAATGAATATGTCAAACTAATTCAGGTTGTATCAAATATGGAACAAACCAAACATGAATCAATAGAAAAAGATATTTTTTATCGATTCACATTTAAAAGGTTTTAATCAATTCATGACCAAAAGAGATTATATCATTTTGATTAGATGCTACTAATATGACCAAATAAGAATGTGTCATTAATTTAATTAACACTTTAACATAACCTAGGTGATCAATCCAAGTTGTATTAATTTTTAAGTTGATAAAATTCAAACCTTTTACAACAATCATAGCATGAACAGATCTGGTTTGAATCACATTAAGTATATAATCTCTTAATCCCGCTACTAGAACTTCATTATTAGGTCTTCTACCAACGATCGACTCACTCATGATTGAATTAAACATCACAGACATGATTGAGATAACAAGTAATGAACGTATCATCAAAAACAGAGATAAAGATCTATACTTGATTAAATAACAATAGTAAAAATAGCCTTTGAATCTCCAAAACACCAAAGATCCGAAGTTAGGCTAATAGTTCTATGAGAAACCCTAGGTTTTGGAGACCTAAGATCTATCAAAAGCTAAAAAATTTACACAAATAACGTGGACATAAGGTCCTATTTATAGAAAAACAAATAACAAAAAGATATGTGGTGAAAAATCTGAATTTCAGATAAAAACTATCGCCAAAATCCTCGCGTCACGCCCGTGACAAGGGCTGTCACGCCCGTGACAATCACAAGACACCGTTAAATCATCCCGTTTTGTTTCGAAACTCATCCAAACTTCTTCTATTATACGTAATACATCTCCTTTTAAGCCCTGAAACCAAAGTCAAATACATTGTTTAGCCTCTATGTCTTCATAATTGGCCGAAATACTTCATAAAAGGGCCTTCACAACTTTGATCTCTTTTCATAACTCGTGCAAAACATCTTCTCTCGATGAAATTTGTGGCAAAACATGAACAAACAACAGTATCAATGTTCCAAGAACTAAATTAAACATCAAATATAAAATAACGACACAAAATATACCTAAAATAAAGAAATTAGCTTAGAAAAATATGAGTGCTTTCATACTCATCAAGTATAGCACACTGTTTGAATGAAATAGAACGCCTTTGTAATGTAAACAATGTGTCTAAATACTATGATGATGTTAACAAATCCAAGGGTGTTGTTTTTAGTTTTCAATGATATTTGTATTTCTAGTCATGTATTATTATATGATTTATTTTATAATTATTCATTGATTATACTTTATTTTTTGTAAAAAATGATAGGTGCACTGTTTGATTAAGCTTGACGCCATGTTTGAATTAAACAGTGCACATTTGTAACTTAAACAGTATGCCTATTCATTTTAACGAAAGAATGGTAAGGAAACATAATATGAGAGATGTAGACAACTAATTAACTTGAAATTACATTAAAAAGACATTGTTTGTACTAATCATCAAAATATACATCTGTCGAATATGTTTTCGTCTTCTTCTTCTTCATCCTCCTCATTTGCAAGCTCTTTGAATTCATATCGTGAAATCAAAGTCTCGTCCATTTTTGCTCTATATCGTCGCATTTCTTCCAAGGTAAAATGCTCTGGAACCGGTTGTCCATTTACAAGAAGATCTATCCATTGGCATACGTGCACTCCACAGTCCAGATTGTTTTGAGTTGTAGTCTTCTTGTTGATGTTCAATTTCGTGTTGTACTTCTCCCTTTCTTGTTCGACGATTTGCGTGCCTTAATGTTTCCTTGCCATTTCTTTGCTGAATTCTTCTACATAGTCTTTCTACACATTCAACAACATACAAAAATTAGTTGACAGTATAATGCTTCATTTTACAATATCAAGAGTATCTATAAATTAATATTTATTTCGTACAATTTTCTCGGCATCCTTTCCAAAATCAACCTTTTGTTTGTTGGAGTTGTGATGTGTCCATGTGTTTTCTTCACTGTCGAACACCAGCAACATTCAATGGTATGCAATCCCACTCTTTTCTCCCCCGGATGAGTTCATTGGGAAGAAATGCCATCAGCGTTGATTATTTCCTTCATTGGCTTCATGATTGTGTTTCCGGCCCTGATTCCTCCTTTCAAAACTTCTTGCTATATCACAATAAATAATCCAGTATCAATTTTTGTTTTGTTGGATTTGTTATTGAAATTTAAGGAGTAAAGGCATTTTAGATGAATATTTGAAAGTAATTTCTTACCTAACATTCCGTACTGTATAATCTTATTTGGTCTTTCAATGCTGCTTCTTCCAAGATCATCGTATAGAAGCCCGATATGGTATGCCTCATCAATGCTCCATCATTCACAATTGAATGTAGATCTTGTATGTCGACGGCACTCTTAAAGTTCGTCACAGGATAGGTGAGTATCAAAACGAACCTTTTACTGTAAAATCAATATATTATTTTGTTACTCATTTTATGAAGGAGGCATGATAAATGAAAATAAACCAGGCACAATGTTTGAAATAAACCAGACGCACTGTTTTAAATATAAGAGGCGTCTTGCTTGAGTCATAATAGGCGCACTGTTTAAGAAATAACAGGCGCCCTATTTTCAAGTTAACAGGCGCACTGTAATGATTATAACAGGTGCCATGTCCTAAATTAGTGTATATTTTTTATTTTTAGTAATGATAAATATAACAAAACATATAAATAATATAAATTTAAGTGTGTTACAAGAATACTTGCTTGGATACTTCTTCGGTCATCCTTTTATATTTTTCCCTCCTACCATCGGTCATATACTGAGTGACTTTGAGTGCATTATTCTTCATCTTCTTCAAGGAACCATAGGTGAAGTTGCTGTTGTATTTTTTGCCTCTTGGTCCTCTTTTTTTAATCTCCCTCACCATTGATCCCGGAGTGCGTTCTTTTTCTTCTTCTTCGTTGTATGTTTTCGCTCAACCTCTTCTTCATATAGTACGCCAGTTTTAAACAAACAGTGTGTCAGTTTTAAACAAGCAGTGTGTCAAGTTCAAACAAACAATGCACCTTACGTAGTACATATAGTGCATCCGTTAACAAGTGAACATTGTGGTTTTTTGGGGCAAAAAAAGTTCTTACTTTGTTTTTCTTTGATAAAATTCGTCGATTGTTTTTTTATGATTCGTCAATTGCATCTCCGTCTGTTGCATCGCCTCGTCAACATTGCATAATTTTTCGTAGGCGTAATTAGTATAATCATCAAATAAAATGCAAACAAAACAAATAAATATATAAAATAGGCTTGAAGTATGTTACTTTTTCTTCAGTAATTGATTTTCTTCCACCGTATCTTTTTTTTTTTTGTTAAAAATAACATTTTCAAAGCTGATATCCTGAAACTGTTTCTTCATGTCATGCCAGGATATCAACGGATGCGATCTCGGGGTCTGCTTCGATCAAACTGCTTGATTTGTCATCTATGCTTCTCCCTTAAATTCATAGTTGTTGACATTGTCGTTGTCATCATCTTCTTGGTGCCATCCAAGTGTCAGCAACTCCATTCTGTATACTTGTCTCTCTAGAAGAGATGATTGCAATGAATCTAGCGCAAGTTATGTAATCAAATGATTAAAAAAAAGTCGCTAGCTGATACATTTTAAGAATGAAAATAAATAAACCAGTATCTTTACAAGAAGAAAACTAAGTTACCTTCTCATCTTTAAATCGTGCAATCACTGCACCTAGGCTTGTTGGGAGATCATTGAATTCCCACCTTGCAGATCTCGGAATGATATCCGAGGATGAAGTTTTTAGTCAACGACAAAACTCCTCTCCAAAAATCAATATTGTAATTTTTAAAAAATAAATTACATTAGATAAGTGAATTTCCATGAATATAACCAATTAACATCAACAGTGCGCCTGAAGTAAAATTTGCATTGATTATTAAGACAGTGTGTCTGTTATATTATATGCAATGCGTCTTACTTAAAAAAAACCATACAACTTTAAACAGTGCGCCTTCATCAAATGAAACAGTGCGACTTACTTAAAAGGAATAATACATATAAATTCAGTGCGTCTTCATTAAAATAAACAGTATGATAGTATAGAATGTTTACCGGAATGGTGAGTAGATATCCATTTACTAATTCCGCCTTGTACACCTCATCATTGATGTTATGGTTGAGAGATTTCTTGAGTTTGTTGTAAATGTGCGACGTCCAGTTGAAGTCATGCAATTTGTCCATATCAGCCACGTAGTTTGCATACGCCCACTTCTTTGATACCTTCGATGTGGAGACAAATAGCATGTTCATGACGTACAACACTAGCAGTCTTGCGGTGTCCTCATAATCATGCGCCTCTTGACCTCTTGATGCTTCGATGACTGTTTCACGCAACTTGGATGTCGTCAATTCTCTTGCATATTTTTTCCTTGGGTACGTTCTTTCGGGAATCTTCTTTGTAGGAACTCACTTGGATTGATTTTTTTCAAGTCCTCATCAGTTATTTCATCCGTCCCATCAACAATGCTGAATATGAGTTTGATATCCAGTGGCGCTATGGTGAAGTTTTTGTCTCTGAAAGTGAATGAATTGTCTCCTTGGTTGTACTTCGATACAACCTCTCGAAAGAACTTGTCACTCTTTTGGTAATCTGAGGTAGTAATATTTCCTAAAAAAAACCGCGTCAAACAATGTCCAGAATGGTATTTTTCTGAGATGTACTTTGTTCTCGTTTGTGCATCGAAATTTCGGTTTCTTTTTCAAAAGCATAACCAGGGTTGCCAAGTTGCTTCTGTATTGTGTCATTTCTCCTATTTCATTATACAAACCAAGGAAAACAAAACATATTAAGAATCAAATTTAAAAAAAAAAAAAGTGTGTCTTTGTATGTAAGACATTGTGGCATTGTTAAACAATCAAACTATGAGCCTTTGTTAATAAAACAGTGCGTCCTTATAAATTAGTGATCTATGTCCTTGAATAATAAATAGTGCATCTATAACTACACATACAGTGCACACCATTAAAATGCTTATTTACTTTGACATTGAAACAGTGCAACTTTGGCATTAAAACAGGACGCCATTGTTAAATTTTCAAACAGTGCGCCTTTGTGTTTTAAAGAGTGCGTTCATTAATTTACAACTAATCAACTTTGCGCATTAGGAAATTAATGTTTAATGTAGTTGATTATTACACAGTGCGTCTTGACATTAACAAACACTGCGCCTTGACATTAACAAACAGTGCGCCTTGTCATTAACAAACAGTGCGCCTCATTGAATCTTCCACAATACAAAACAGTGCGCCTCAATCAAATAGTGATAATTAACATTCTTTGCAATATATAATGAATTAGTACGACATTAAAGAATGAAATTAGGGTTCAAACACATAAGAAACTTGGGGTTTAGACACAGCGCACTGATTTTGGTTCTATAGGCGCTCTGTTTTTTTTATTATTACTTATTCAAATATAGGAAATATCGAATTATTTCGATTGAATTTATGCATGCATTTATGTATATATCAATTGAATTTAGTGTTCTTTATCAAATTTGAAGAACAAAACCCTAGTTTATAAATTTTATCTGTTTCATTTGGATTTGTTGTTGAATTCAGTGCGCCTCTTGAATTTGTTTTGATGAATCGAAGTTGAGCCTCGGTTTGGATTCGACAATGGATTTGGAATCCAAATGAATTCGGTCAATGTGCCTTGATTGTTTGTCATGGTTTTGGTTTGTTAGTGGTGGGTTTGGGCAGTTTTGATTGGAGGTCACGAAAAGTTGTACTTGATGGGAATTCTTTTCCTGGTTTGTCCTTATTGGGAATATTTTTTTTTTGTATTTTTTGGGAATTTTTCCAAAATGATTTCATTGTGATGTCACTCTCTTCCATGAAGGTTCTTGTATTCAATTTTTGCACCTATAAATTAAGTAGTTGTGCAGTCCATTGTAAAATGAGATCCAAGTCAAATAAAATGGTAGGCGCTGTTAGCTTATTTTATCCATAGGCTCACTACCTAATGCTGGAATGAAGTTTGTGCTAAATACTACACTTGGAGAAAATAATGGATCTGACTACAACTAAGTCGCTGTGTCTATAGAGTATTATCCTAACAATTTGATGATATTCTTTTGCTTTAGACATGCTAGTCTGTTCTTGTCTGTGTGTGGTTGCATACTTGTATTAGTTGTATGATCAATGTAATCATGTTGGCATGATTGTCTATGATGAGTTGTATTTTGTGCTGCATGCTAGCTAGAGACTAAGAATGAGAAATAGATGGTCATCTTCCTCTTGTCCCTTGCCTTCCTCCTGCCTTAGACATGCTGGTCTGTTCTGATAAATAAGAGAATCTGTGTCAGATGCAATAGCTGAACAAAGGATCAGTTGAATTTACTAATCATCATGTAGTAATTGTAAGATTTATCTTAATAAATCTTCGTATATGGGTTATATTAATTATCGTTGAATTAAAACGGACTAATCAGTTGGTCTATCAATTGAGATGTTTTTGCTCTTATTTAGTTTTATATGGGTCGGTTAGTATGGGTTGGATAGATATTTATTGATCTGTGATAAATAGACCCAATAATTACTACATCTCTATATGAATAGAGACGATGCCAAGCCGATGTTTTGGTGGTTATGAATAGAGATTAGCGCTGATATGCCAAGCCGCCATGTTTGTGTGCTTCTCTTGGGAACCAAGTAGTTTTCTCCTAGGTTTCCTCTGAGGGAGAGGATGCCCTCTAGTGGGCTTGGTTCTGACTAATTTTTCCGCCCTTGTGACTGAGAGTCTCTTGTGTGATTGTACTTATTGTACTTCACATGCCATGAAGATCGGATGAATCGGCTAATAATTCTAATTGTCACCAATAATAAATCAGGTTTAATTCCCTTGGACGGCCGATTGATTCATGGCACTTATATGTTTGTTTACATGCTTAGGCCTAATTCGTGGTATGTGACGCTAGTCTTGGAACTCAAATCATTTAAGTTTACGAAAAGAAATTTAATATGATTTAGAAACATGGATGTTATGGTTGGACGATTCGTTCTTTTAATAGGTGATTATTGGGTCATGAGTCACATCCAGATGAACCCACCGATTTAATTAAAATATCTTTTAAAGAGCAAAATCAAGCTAAACCCATTAATATTACTATCAATCTGAAGCGATGGTTGGTGCAAGATTTCGGTCAGCATAAGGAATTCGCTAAGTGTAAGCTTTCAACTCTCGAACTGCCAAGTAATAATATGGGTTTGGTCCCGCTTATTGTCAATGAATCACAGAGATGAACTTATGGCATGATAATTGTTTGTGAGTGGGTCAGCTTATTGGACTAGTTACAAGTCCGTTAGATTCTTCGGCTCATTTAATTGGTCATATGGTTTTTGGACTAGTTTTCATTTGCGCCATCTATATGAGATTTGAGCCTTAAATATATTGTTTTGTGGAAATAATAAAATGCATATTCTGTCCATTATAAAGTTTACATATCTATGGCTCAAATGTGTTGTAAAACAAATAAAAAATTGGGTTGAGTTCTTAAATTTTTTGATAAGGTATAGGGACAACCCATTGAGTATCTATTTTGGGCTTTTCATTTTATGGATATCTGTATTGAACCCGTGGTCTTGTGTCGCTAGATTATAAAGTTCAAATCCAATTTTGGATGACGCCTAAAGTTTAAAGACCGATAAAGTTGACGTTAGGCAGTATATTTGCATATGCAGGATGAACAACATGATTAACATGTGTGGTTTAATGCTTGATATATCCCATCAAGTTTTCCTATTAAACCACAATCCGATTATGTGAGTAATTAAAATGCTTAGCTTAGAGATGTTTTAAGTTTGAGTTATAATCCCCAAAGGGACCTTCTTATCCAAATTCTTGAAATGTATCTCATAAGGTTACAGACTGCTTCTTATTTAATGTTTGATCATACTCTCAAAGGAGGTGACTATGTGTTAAAAATAGGATATTGACATGGTTAACATATGGTCGAGTCAAACAGTCGTTGAGATCTATACACTCAAAGGTGGTAGATCATCTATGGTTGGTTGAATTCTCAGATCTGCTACTATTTTATGAGATACATAATTGCATGTCATGCATTCGATCCAAAGATATTTGCATCATGATGCCTGTGATCTCTACTATATATGCTCATATAGTTTTGGAGTGTACATTAATTACTCATATTGTGTTATATTAATGTCGTTTATTGTTTTTTTTTCAACAACGTTAAAGTTCCTTTGGAAGCTTCTTATGCTTCATAAATTAAGAAACGATGAAAAGGATTTGCTTCATTATTATAGTGAGAGTGATTAATTATGGAGAGATTTCAATTCTGCACATATTCCGTCCAAAGGTGTTTGTGTGATAAAGTTTTGGGATCTTCAGTATGTGTAATTGTATGTTTTGAAAATTACACATCATCACTATTTTATTAAGCACTATTAGTTGGGAGTTGTACATTGCATATCAAGCATATTACCCAAAGGAGTTTGTTTGATTATGCTGCTATTAGCCCCTTCCACTATTAATAGTGCAAGTGTATGAAATCAATTATTGCTATATAATCAGAGAAATTAATTCTATTTATCGCCAATAAGGAAGGTGATCATGAATCATCATAAGGTGTCTATATTTCATGTTTACTCTCCATGATCAAGTAGGAGCACATGTTCTATGTGATTAGTGGGAGCAAATTTTACTATCCGTGTTCTTATATGAGTTGCATATTGCAATGCATGTTTTTACTAGACAAGTTCATGAGTTTAAGGACTTATAGTTAGTGGATTCTATAGGTGCCGACTCTCTCGAAGCTTTGAAAATAAGGATATTCTTTTCACAAGCAGGGCAATATCTCATTTTGAGAAATAGAAATAATTATTCTCTCAACTATGTTGATGTGCATGTACCATGTTATTTTATATTATATCCTTCTATTGACGAACCTGTTTTGTGTTGTTGTTGTTGTTGTTGTTGACTTATATTGATTCATGCGTATGCATCATGATATTCACTTCTATATTGTTTATTAACCATACAGTATTACGAGAGTGTATGTTACAATATCTTGTGAACAAATGATAAGGTAGTCTCATCATTGTTCTAAGGCCTTTGTCCATGTGTCTTTTATGACATAAGTTTCAACATGGATATTAGGTACTTATTCATTTGTTCAGTGGGAGCATTTAATATGTTGTTATATTATGCTATATACATTTGTTCCGATAGAGTCAAATAAACTGGACACAGTTTATCGTTACAGGAACATATTGGTGTTTTATGTATGACTTCATGCACTTTTAAAGCCATGAGGTTTGTGTCAATCTTGAGCAAAGACTTGGGGTAAAAAGTTGAGCCTTAATATATGTCTTGGGATACATAAAGTATATCACACGTGATACATAAAGTCAAGACATATGACTTGGTTTGTCGTAACCAAGTGATTTTCTCATTCATACGTTGGTACATAAGGGAGAAAATCGTATGACCGACAAGAGGATAATACATGATATTTTCGTTGGGGTATTATCAATTTGCCACGCTATCATATTCAAATTCATGTCAGTAGAGTTTAGAAATATGCAGTTTCCACTATGATCCTGAACTTTAGACTCTATGGACCGAATTAATTTAGAAGAGCGTCTCTAGACCAATGTTTTTCAAGCTGTCATGGCTAAACTTCCAAAATGTTAATTAGCTCGGGTTTTCGTTTTGAAAATCAACTTGTTTTTAAAATATTGTAAAACCCAGGTGGGAGAATATAAAATTTATCTTAATAAATCTCCATATGTGGGTTATATTAATTATTATTGAATTAAAACTGGATAATTAGTTGGTCTATCAATTGAGACATATTTGCTCTTATTTAGTCTAATATAGACCAGTTATTGTGAATTGGGTAGATATTTATTGGTCCCTGATGAGTGAGCCCGATAATTGATATATCTATATCTATATATATCAATTAGGTCAACTTTCCTAACCCTAACTGTGCCATCCATGACAACTCATCCACACCGGCCGTAAAAGGTATTAAGAAAGTGGAGCATGTTAACGTTGTTTCTTTCGTAATTCAGTTTTTCAGATCTAATTAGTTCAATCGCGTACTCGTCGTAAGTATTTTTCGCTGCATATCATGATGATCAAGATACGCATATCATTGTTTTTCAACCTATGTTTGATATTATAGATTTATCTATAACGATTTTGTGATCGAATTTGCTTACAGTAATTACATGCTGGCTAACGTGATATCCGTTGAATAACAGATGGCTTTTTTTCTTGTTTAGTCTTGTCGGCTTATAGTTATCAAACCTTTGATATGACCGGACAAACGTAGATAATGGACACATCGTCTCCGATTCTTTCGTGTAGAACTTTCTCCAACTCTTTGTTAATCGTAAGTGTATATACCCCTTTCCTCAGATGAATTTCTCAATAAGTTAGCTTGGTGTCTTAAATATTAAAATGTGAGACACACCACATGGGAAGACTTCCTCGTACACGTAAGGCTGCCCATGACCCCCCAAAGAGGTAGGTAGAAACTTTTTGATATCAAAATCTTTTAATTTCGATGGTGTGGTCGCAGCTCAAAACCCCACCTTTGGATTTGTTCATGAACTGAACAGTTCTAATGATTTGCAGGTTACATCACCATCAATTGGCTGAGAGTTCCTGAACAATGAAAAGTTCTTTTAGGCATGGCCACCATTTCAGAACCGACCAAATTTACCACAGCTTCCAGAAAGAAACTTGCAGGACTAGTGATGTAAGTTCCATGGTGGTTCCAATAATTCTGGTTAAAAAATGGTTTCACTACGGTTCTGATACATTATTTACCGTACATCAACATTACGGAAAGGTTACTGTACATCAACTTTTTTTTTTAATGTATTACTTTTCCGTGTCAGTTTTTCTTTATCGGTATCGATTTTTCTAAAACCTATATGTGTCATCGATACAGTTCCATATGGAACTGATATGGTTTCCAATTCATTTTTTTTCTTTGAGCTTCAAATTGAGTCAAAATTTTTATAAAAGACATATCAAACGGGAATTACAAAATAACACAAAAAAACTATAAACTCCACCACAAATATATAAATATTATCAGAAAAACGACCAACGTAAAATATAAACCGATTCAATACAATTCAAATAAATGATGAGTGACAAATGCCATCAAAGTATAATCCTGATGCATCGAAGTTGCATGAACTATATCTGACCAAATAAAAAAAAATCGATAAAAAAGGACCAATGACACAAAGTGTCAAGTGTTGTGTAAAAAATCCAATGAAAAGCAAATGATCTGTATCGGACTGTATTGAACCATATCAAACCGATTTATGATACTTATCGCATGTACCAAACGATACAGTAACGAAACGACGCACTCAACAATACGAGGGGTGAATCGGTATTGATATTAATACGGTCCGATATGACGAACCATTCAACATTGATTTGTAAATATGTGTAGTTCAACCATTTTTAGGAAAGAAGCGGATTAGGCAGGCCTAGGCAACACAGAACAAATAATCAAAATCCTTTTCTTTGTACATGGTCTGAAGCCGGAAATAAATGTTGAACTTGGTTCTGGTTTTGGGCCTAGTGAACCGAAACCAAAGAAAAGATGGATTAATTTTATTACATAGAGCTGGCCGAGTATGATCATGGTTTTCTTTCAATCGATTCTGTTCAGGTTCGAACTGTGCTCATTATCTTTCCCTATATTTTCCATCTTAGTTAGCTGCAACATATCTATCTCTCCCTCAATTTATCGGTCTTGCTAGTTTCTTGCAGGACGTGTTTGGTTGAGGACTATCACGTTCCACTGCTTCAAATAACCAAAACATGAAGAACAATCATGCATGTTGCTGGTTCAAATTGGTGTATGATATCATGGGAACAATCATTGAGCCTGTTCTACCAGGTACTTTCCAGTGTCTGCAACAATCGCAAGCAAATACTTTGTTCCATTATTGGTTTATCAGGGATTGATATGGAGTTTTCACCTGTTACCTTGAATGGTTATTGTTTGTATCAAAAATAGTTACAAGATCGTAAGATTGTGAACCGTAGACCTAGATGATGATGATAACGGAATCGTCTGTCAATGACAAAGATCAAAAAAAGAAACAACAACCTTATATTGGATATTGTGTATGTGTTTTTGAGATGGAGATGTATGCCTTGGAACTCCGTTTATTTATAGGCTTTTTACATGACACAATGATAACTTAATCTTATAAGGATTTTTCGTAAAAAGATATGAAATTCTATATAGATGACATCTAATAAGATATTAATATCTTATTCTACATATCTTCCTATTTATTACTTATCCAGAAATATTAAGATATTTTTTTTATGACCATCAGTATGCCCCTACATAAGATATGATTTTCTTGGTTTTCGAAGAATAATTGTTTTTCCCGCCTTACTCTTTTTTGAAAGCTAATCATTCAGTCTATTAGTCTTCCTTGGGAATACCCACTATCATGATGATTATTGATGATGATTGATGATGACAAGTTGTCCTATTTTTCCTCTGAAATGACGTTTTGCAGTGCTCGAGGTTGGACAAGTGGCACAGTTTAAGCCCTTGATTCCGACTTGATTGGACGTTTCTGGACAATTCTAGATTTCCATTCTCCTTATTTCTTCTCCTATAAATATGGGTCCTGGGACTTTATCTTTCCTTTCTCTTTTTCCTTCTGTCCTCATTCTCTCTCTAAAGATTTTTGCTTGCCGTGGGCGACTTTTTTCGATCCAAGTTCAACCTTCGCCTTTAGAGTCTCACTTTCTTTAGGTTTCAATCTTTAACAAGCCCTATACCATTAGTTATGTCTTCTGAGGATCCCCATCGTTCTCGTGAGAAACCTGATGTAGGTCCTTCAGGACGTCCGAGTTCATCGAGGAACTCGGACAATGATAGTGATTCCTCTTCTTCTTTCTTTGTCGAGGTAGAGCCTTTAAGTGTAATTCAGCCTTTCCCCTCTAGTGTGATCACTAGGTTTTCTGACATGATCGAGGAAGATCTCAGCAATATTAAGTCTTCTTTCGGTCTCTACCCTTGTTATAGTTTAAAGCTTCCCGCCCCCTATCCTGTTTGTTATAAGTTTAGGTCCTACGAGTTGGCGGTTTATATAATCTTTTTAAGGCTAGATTAAACTTTTCAAATCATGCCTTCCTTACTTTCCTCTTTCTCACTTTAAATATGACTCCAACAATGCTTACCCCCAATTCTATCCAACTTGCCATGTATGCCAAAAAGGCTGACATTCTCAGATCAGAGGTTACAGTGAACCTATTCTTCAAGCGTTATAAGATCAACTACCTTAATACCGAGGAGTGGTATTACTTTGCCTCTAGGTTAAGATTTAAGGTGATTAAAGACATTCCTGACACACTTAAGGGTTTTAAGTCTTTCTTTTATCTAGTCGTTTCTCCTTTCCCCTGGTCGACTCCTACTCTATGGACTACCGAAGTCAATCTAGATTCTATTAAAAAGCCAACATTAACTTCTGTCGAGTTAGTTAATTTCAAAAAACGCACGAAGTACCTGGAAGAGAATGGTCCTGTCGAGTTCTTCCCCTTGGTTACTACTAAGAGTCTCAAAGATCACCAATTCGATATGTTTATTTTCAGTTGATTTGTTTTTCGACTTCCACGATCTCTGACTTAACCATTTTTGTTTCCTTTTTCTTTAGTGAGTCACATTCTGCCAAATATGGCACCTCGGCATGATAAGATGTCTCGACGTCTTGCTCAAAAGAAAGGGAAGTCTGCGGCCATTCTATCTTCATCCTCGGCAAATCCAGTGCCTCGTGTCGTTTCTGAGGACAGGCCGTTATGGAGGAAGAGTTGTTGGCTACTCAACCTTTCGAGATACCAAGTCTAGATCCCATTCCCGTACGCCGTTCAGAGAAAAGAGCTCGGTCTAGTCCACTTCGTCAGCCTTCAACTTCTGTTCAATCAGAGAAGTTGACAGGAGCTGCTCCATCTGGTCCCCAGCTTGAAGGTGGGGTCATGTTCGAGACTCCCGATGGCCCTTTCTATACCTTGACTTGGAGGATCGATAGCAGAGCCTCAAGTCATTCGTCCAAGACTAAGTCCTGTATGATGTTGGAGTCGCTGTTTCTTCCTTTTAATCGACGTTCACTTCTTCCCAACAACTTGGAGAATACGATAGAAGATGGTTGTCATCTGATGCATCAGGTGATGTTTTACCAGCTCTTCTTCCTTTTATCTTTAACTTTTGTCTCTTCGCTTATCCATGTTCTCAATCAATTTTTCCCGATATCTCAGCTGATTTCCTACTATCTTGACCTTGCTTGTGAGGCGGAGAGATCGAAGGTGGAAGTGGAGTTCATGAGTCCCAGAATGTTTTCATGAGGCGTAGCTGCGACAGAAGGACCAAGAATTAAAGGCGGCGTTTGATGCTAAGTTCATTCTAGATGTTGAGATCAAAGAAAGAGATGAAGCTCTTGTCCTTGTAAAAGCCAACTTGAGTTCTGTTAACCAAGTGAAGGATAAACTTGCTTCGGACTTGGCTACTCTCCTGGCTAACTTCGATCATCGGCTAGTGGAATCTCTGCAAGTTCAGCTAGCCGAGGAGAGACTGAAAGCTATAACGGAGTTCAAGACTTTAGATGAGTTTAAGGCAAAATACGATAGGGGTTATGATGAGGGAACTGAGAACGCTTATCTTGAGTTCGCGGGCCGTCTTCGGAAGTTTCCAGATTGCCAAGCTATTGAACTTCCTATCGCTGACCTATCAAGTTGTCTTCCCGATTGGATCCGACACGCTACTCCGGAAAGAGCTACGATCGAAGATGGTCAAGTCAAATCTGAATTGGCCTAACCTCTGGGAGAAGTTGGGGTTGATATTGGAGGTGATTTGGCATCGAAGGTTCTGATGCTTCGGAGAATCTCATCCAAACTACCGAGGACGGGGCTCAAGAATAGGCTTGTGCCCTTTACCTTTTATGTTCCACCAAGCTTAAACTTTCCGTTGTAATCTTAGCTTATGGCTTATTTCAGCCTATGAATCTATTCCTTTCTTGTTGCTTTTGCTTCTTAATAAAATTGCTCTAGGAGACATATCTTTATGCTTGAATTCGTAGCTTTGATTCTTCATCCGAGATTATGCTTTTATCCTTTTTAGGAATGAGTTGTAAGATTCCTCCTTATATTGACAAATCCTTTTAGGAGCCCATTTTGGATTTTTGAGTTAGGCGTTTCATCTTACTCAGGGATGGCAAACTTAAAGGCCTTCTATTTTAGTTTCCAACTCCACCTCTTTGTCTCCATCCATTTATAGATGGCGGACTTAAGGGTCATTTTCAAGTCAGAGATAGTTCCGACTTGGATCTCTTAAGTCTCCTTTTAGTCTTCGTCTCCATCCACTTATGGATGGCAGACTTAAGGGTCATCTCCAAGTCAGAGATCTTGTTCCGACTTGGATCTCTTAAGTCTCCTTTTAGTCTTTGTCTCCATCCACCCATGGATGACGGACTTAAGGGTCATCTCCAAGTAAGAGATCTTGTTCCGGCTTGGATCTCTCAAGTCTCGTTTTAGTCTTCATCTCCATCCACTTATGGATGATGGACTTAAGGATCATCTCTAAATCAGAGATCTTGTTCCGACTTGGATCTCTTAAGTCTCCTTTTAGTCCTCATCTCCATCCACTTATGGATGACGGACTTAAGGGTAATCTTCAAGTCAGATACCTTGTTCCAACTTGGATCTTTTAAGTCTTCTTTTAGTCTTCGTCTCCATCCACTTATGGATGACGGGCTTAAGGTCATCTCCAAGTCAAAGCTCTTTTAACTTCTTCTGGTATGGTGCTGTCGGAAAAGCACCTAGAATATCGATCCCCCATTGTGCGAAAACCCAAGGGATTTCGATTGGTGTAAGATCTAAGGCGGATCGATGAGGTAAATCGGCTACGCTTTGGCACCTATCGCACTTTTTAACATACTATCGCACTTTTTAACATACTCTTGGGCATCCTTCTTCATAGTTGGACAGAAATATCCTTGCCTCAAACATTTGAGGTTTAGGGTTCGTGCCCTATGATGGTTTCCACATATGTCTTCATTGACTTGTCGGAGGACGAATTGGGCTCTAGTCAGTCCCAGACATTTAAGGAGAAGGGGAGTACGACCTCTTGTATAGTTGATTGTTGATGAGTACAAAGTAAGGTGCCTTTCTTTTTACCTTTTGAGCCGAGTTGTAGTCTTCTGGCAATGATTTGTTTTGGAGGTATTGCACTATGTCATCCATCCAGGATGGTTCATGATTTACCGGGTTAATTGATTCTTAATTTTTTTCCTTGGCACTGAGATGACTTCAGTGTATAGTTTGTTGAAAGAAGTATTAGTGATACTTGCGTTTCTATAAAGCGCGTCTGCTGTCCCATTCTCCTCCCGAGGGATTTATCGAATTTGGAATTCAGCGAATCCCTATCAACAATTGCGGCAGCATCTCTGTATCCAGACATATCGTCTCCAACTTTACATCTTCTAGATATTTACTCCACAAGTAGTTGAGAGTCGGAATAAATATGTAGCCGAGTTATACCTAAATGTCTTGCCATGTTCAACGCCATGATCAGGGCTTCGTACTCCGGCATCTTGTTAGTTGCCCTAAGCATGGGAGTTCCCATCCATCTAAGGATCGTAGTAATACCCCTGCCCTAGCACCTCGGATAGAAGAAGATCCATCGATATATGCAGTCCATATAGTTTCTTCCGTCTTTCTCGGCGGGTTGTCTTCAATTGGTGGTGACTCAGGATTGAAGCTACATTCGGCTAAAAAATCTGCTAGGGCTTGGGCCTTTATTGCCTATCATGCTTCGTAAGTGATTCCAAACTCGCTTAACTCAACTACCCACTTAATTAGCCTTCCTGAGGTTTTCGCCTTGTAGAATACCTGTTTGAGTGGTTGGTCGGTCACTACTCTGATAGGATGAGCTTGAAAATCAGGATGAAGTTTTCGAGCTACAATGATTAGGGCCAGAGTCATCTTTTCGATCTTGGGGTACCGTGTTTCTGCACCATTAATACCTTACTTACGAAGTATATTGGTTTTTGGATGTTATTTTCAACTCGGACGAGACCTGTCGAGACTGTTTCTTCAGATGATGCCAAGTAAAAGTATAACTTTTCTCCTTCAAGTGGTTTGGTTAACAAAGGAATTTCTTGTAGATATGGTTTCAAATCATCGAAGACTTTCTGGCACTTCGGACTCCACCCCAAACTTGAGTTTGCCCCCCTCAAAGCTTTCAAGAAAGGAAAGGTTTTTTTCGCTCCTTTAGACATAAATTTCCCCAATGCTTCTAAGCATCCTGTTCAGTATTACCTCTACTTTGGCTGGATTGGCTTCTATTCCTCTACTGGTAATCACGTATCTCAAAAAATTTTCTGAAGTTATCCCAAACGCACATTTGGTGGATTAAGTTTCAAATTATACT
This sequence comes from Drosera spatulata, assembly GCA_035668315.1. Lineage (NCBI taxonomy): Eukaryota > Viridiplantae > Streptophyta > Magnoliopsida > Caryophyllales > Droseraceae > Drosera > Drosera spatulata. Next base: position 33,714 of record JAOVYX010015042.1, on the reverse strand, counting down.
TTCGAAGTAGGCCGAAGGTTTCTTCCAAGTCATCTGGATGGTCTTGAGCTTTTACCGAGTTAGTTAGCATATCGTCCCTATAAACTTCCATCTTTGTCTTCAAAAGGGGTTGAAAGACTTTGTTCACAAGTCTTTGATAGGTTGTCCTTGCGTTTTTTAGTCCGAAAGGCATCATAATATAACAGTATGTACCTTGCTCTATTATGAAGAAGGTCTTCTCTTGATCGTCTTTTGCCATGAAAATTTGATTATATCCAAAAAATACATCCATGAAGGATAGTAGTTGATGTCCCGAAGTTGAGCCAACCAGTTGATCTATCCTCGGTAGAGGATAATAATCCTTAGGACAAGCTTTATTGAGGTCGGTAACCTCTACACACATTTTTCACTTTCCATTAGCTTTCTTCACCATTACTACGTTTGCCAACCACTCTGGGTAATCTACTTCTCGGATAAAATTGGCACCAAGGAGTGAAAGTCCCAGAAATAACCTAGAGGGTGGGGGGGTGAAAAGGTTATCTAACAAATTTTTCAAACAGTACAGCAGAGCTATGGGCTAGTCTGCACTGCTTGAGTCTGCTGCAGTATTGCGAAAGTTCTGTAGTTGAGACTTTAGCTTTGTCAAGCTTGTCTCTTTTGACTTGAAGTTCTTTACTAACGGTTCTAGAAATGATAATCAGTGTGAAAAAGTAAATAACATAGGATCTTTATACTGGTTCAGACATCTGCTACCAACAAGTAACAGAAGCTTAGTCCAGTCTTCCCTTGGTCATGACCAGTATAGTCAAGCCAAGAGGAGAATCAGTAGTCCTTGTTTTTGGTTTACAAGAATGCCCCTTTACAACAAGATCTTACTTGCTAAAGGATGAACAACCTAGATCTTGCAGTGCTCTGCTGCAGTTATTGTTCTTCACTTGCAAACTAGTGAACCTTCTTCATAAATCCTGAATCTTCGATTCAGCTCACACATAGCAAGTCTTCAAGGCTTTTCTTTTTTTTGAAAGCTCTCAAATGATGTTCAACTTTTCTGAGACTCGTCAACCTTATTCTCTGCGCTATGAGTCCCCTTTTATAGGCTCAGGGAACCAGAACCCGTGGCTGTACTATATGATAGTGATAGCTTTGTCCTCTACTGCAGTAGACTGACTTGGCTTCACCTTTTCTGATCCAGTACACATCACCTTCGCCTCAGCTTCTCTTTTTTACCCCTTCCTTGTTCCTTTCCATTCCAGCAAAACTCATACTGCACCCAGCCTCATGCACCAAATCTGCTGCACGCCTCTACTGTACAGCCTCTACTGCAATCTCTACTACAGCCCTGCTATTAGCCTCTACTGTACCTCGACTGCATGAGCACTGCTGCACAGTCTTCATACCCAGTTTTTCTGTAACCTCTCTTGCACCAAGTACTGCAGCCAGTCTACTGCAACTTAGCACCCACTCAACAGCTTCCAGACCTCATCTGCTCAGCCTGCTAGTGTAAACTCGTTTGCACCCAGCACTACACTCAGTCTTCTACAATTCAGCTTCCATACTTGCACTGCGATATCGTTCACTTCTCTTTGCTGCTGGAACTGGCCTTGAACATAGGAAGGATCCTAGATCATGAGAACACTGAGACATTTTGTTGTTGTATGTGATTGATCTTTGGCCTGTAATTTTTAGTCCTCTGTAGTCTGCATTGCCTTGGTCTGCTGCACCAGTGGTCTGCTACACCTGGCCACACTCTGCTACAACATGGTCTGCTGCACTCGTTTGCACAACCTACGGCCCCTAGTCTGCAACTACATAACAAATTGTTACAGCTTAAGTATCTATTACATACATAAATTCTTCTTTAAGTTTTGTTCATCAATTTCTATACAAGTGGAGGGATTACACAGTCCTAACAATCGTCTCCTAGATTCATGCAAACAAAACTTCTAAGAAATTAAAACAGCTAAAATACTTATACATCTATTGCAAAAAATAAAATAAAATAAATTACAGGAAGTAGCGGACTTACATTTTATCCTAAGGATCAATTCTTCCATCCTCTCTTGGAAGGATAGTCCTGCTGCAGAACCTTAGGCCGTTTGTGCCTTTTCTTTTTTCTTTGTTGCTCTGATGCTAACTTGGACACTTGCTCTACTGCTCTGCAGCTTGACCCTTCTGCTGCAGACCCTGGAGCCGCCTTCCCCTGAGGCCTTGGCTCGTCTGCAAGTCTGCTAGTAGACCTCTCTGCTGCAGGCCTCTCGGACTTCTCTCCCTTTTTGTTTGTATTAAAGCTTTGGGTGAGGTCTTTGACAGCTTCCTTTAACGCCTTTAGTTCTGAGGCCATGCTTGTTTGTGCAATGGTGGATCTTTTGATAGTTGCATCCACCTTGGATTCCAGGATAGTGAGGCGCTTACCATTGTTGAGAACATGGGTTTGCAGCTGACTTTGTGTCTCCTAAATGATTGTCTGTAGTTTTCTGAATCTGACAGCATGTGTGTTGTGTTGTCGGTTGTAGTTTGAGGTTGTCTTTATATAGTGCTGTAGACTGATGCTGGTTGCCTTTTGGGCTTGTTTGGTCAGTGCCATTGAGAGCCCTTCAAGCAGTTCATAAAAGATATCAAAGTTTTCCTCCATCCTCTTTCTTTCTTGGCAAGTTCGTCTGCAAGAGGATGAAGTACATCTGCAAAGTCATGGAGAGCATCCTTGGTCCACTGCTTGACTTCGTAGAGACTTTGATCTAGTTGATTGAGCCTTTTATCAATGCTGGATGGGGAGGATTCTGGCGTTTTTCTAGTTTGCTTTCTCCTGGTTGTAGACCTAGTTCTTGTTGACACCGGAGTTTCGGTGTGCTATGGCAGCTTGGCCTCTTCCATTCCCAGTTTAAGGCTTCTGATTCCTGTTTGAGGAGTCATGGGGATATCGATGGTTGCTCCATATAGCAATCCCTGAGGAAAGCCAATTGGAGAAAGATCTTTAGTGGTCTGCTCTAATCTGAATGAAGATTGAGGGGTAAACTGGATGCGAATTAGTGAGATGCCCCCTTACATTTGCTGACTTGTTATTCTTGGCATTGATGGAGTGTCATCCATCAAATGTTTGCGAAGAACCGAGAGAGTCATTCCCTTTGAAAAACTTTCTGCCTCTGTTTGCTCCTCAACTTCTTCTATAAGAGTAGGCTTAGATGTGCTACTTCCTGCCGTTTTTCGCCTTCTGAGTTTATGTTGTTTGGCAAACTCTTGTAGCATAGCCTCCCTCTGAGGCTTTCCTAGCAAAGCATCCGTCTTTGCCATGTGTTCTTGAGCTTTCTTCTTCACTTCCTCAACCAGTCTGAGGGCTTCCTCCACCCTTTGCCTTTGTTCTGTAGTTTCCTCCTCTACTTCAACTTCCTCAATAGTTCTGACTCGGATTATCTGAGGTTCATCATCATCGTCATCGTATGGAACTAGGGAGGTTGTGGAGGTTGGTTGATCTGCTGCATGTTCCCTTATGGTGATGGCTATTTGTTGCTGGTTCATCTGCAGTGATTTTCGTGATGGTGATGCTGGCAGTTTCAGTAGAAGCTTGTTGTGGTGCTGGGCCTTCCAGTGTTCGAAGTGTAGCCTCAATGTCTTTGATCTCCTTCCATGTGTAGCCTTTCGCTATCATTTCCTTTTTGAAGGAAGCTTGAGGACCTTCTTGGATTTCCTCGAAGCTCCGCATTGAGCCTAGTATGAACTACTGCAATTCACTGTCTGCTTCTGCCCTGATGAGTGCCAAAGCTACATTGGAGTCATATAGGGCTGCTATTTCTTGTGCTTTTGGAGGAAGAGTCCTTGAAGATGAACCTTCCTCGATAGCTGCAAGTGGCTGTGTTGATTGTTGTTCTGCAAAATTTACAGTCTGTTGTACGTCTGTACGTATGTGGCTGGTCTGCACTACTGCAGGTGCATCACTCGTCTACATAGCTTCTTCAGTCTGCACGTCTGCTCCAAAGCTTTCGTGCTGTATGTCTGTACTGGTCTATACATCTGCAGACTCTACTTCAGTTTCTTCTGTTTTTTCAGAAGATTGAAGTATCAGTTTCCTTTTTGGGGGCTTAGAAGCCTTTGTAATCATCTTCTTGTTGGGCTTCTCAACCCTTTGCTACATTGCAGGTTGTGCTGCAGACTTGGGTTGTGGTTGTGGTTGTGAAACTGGAATCTTCCTTGCTTTTGCCAAACTTACTGGGAATCTTCCAATCTTCTTGATATTTATCTGCTTCGACACCGTCCAAGGCCCTGTGCATCTGAAAGCTTTAATTTGTCTTTCAGAATGATACTTAGCAACCTGCAGTAGAGGGGCTGTCTTGCCTTACAATGGCTAACTGATACATGAGCAAACTTGCCCAGTTAACCTTGTGCCTCATTGAGATCGCGTACATGATTTCTTGCTGGTCCTGCGTGATTTGGTCCTTCGAAAATTCTCTTGACATAATGGCCTTTTTGACCACATCAGCAAGGAATTTATGTTCCTTGGATAGGAACTTCTTCATCGTTCTGATTCCTTCCTTTTCGTGTTCTAATGTAAGCATAGCAAGCCATCCTTCAGCAATGACGGTGGAGGGAATGATTCCTGAACCTTCATTTGAGAGTCTGAAGATTCTTGCTAAGTCTTCTACAGTGATCTTGATAGATTGCTTCTTGTGAGTGCATTGGATTTCTTGAAGGTTATTGGAAACCCTAGCCTTCTCAATAAATTCCACCACCTTCTCATCGAATATGAGACTAGTTGTTTCAAAAAGATATTTTAATCCAGCCTCTTGTATGCAATCCGAGACTTCTCTAACTTCATCTGATTCATGCACCAGAGTCTCGAAGTCGATCACCACCCCTGTTTGTAAGTATTTTCTTGCAGGGCTTGCTTGTGGCTTAGATGATTTGGAGGGTGTTGAGGAAGTGAGTTTGTCGGCCATTATAGTTTGTAAAGATTGAAATTCGCAAAGGTTTTCAGAAAGAATTTGAGAGATTGAGAGTGATCAAAGAGAGAAATTGAAAGAATTAGGGTTTGCTGATCACTTGAAAGAGCGAGAGAGAAAAAATTGTAAAGTGATTTTCATAATAGTATTCTCATCTTTTAAGTCGTCGTTGAGTTTTTACCGTTGAAAGTAAGAAGTAACCGTTACACGATTTTCAGAATTAATCCGTCCGTTGCGAAAATTAAGGAGATAATCAAGTAAACTGTTTCTTTCCAAAAATAGCAGCAAATAGAGTGACACTTATCTCTGGTCTGCATAGCTTGTGCAGTAGAGCAGTAGAGAAAAGCCACTCGTCTGCATCACTTGAGAAACACAGAGTGCTTTTCTGGTAGTTGCTCGTCTGCATCTACACATGCAGTAGAGCAGTAGGGAAAAGTTACTCTTCTACACTCTTTGAGAAATATTAACCCAAAAAAAAAAAAATATCCTACTCGTCTGCAACAACACATGCAGTAGAGCAGTATTTATGGCTATTTTATTTATTTAAATCAATCATGTCCAGCTCTCCTCTGAACATGATAAATTTATTTTCATCTGGGGTTTTGTAAAAATGTCTGCAATTTGTTTTTCCATTGAAATATATTCCAACTTTATGTGACATTTCTGCACATGATCTCTGATAAAGTGATATCTAACATCAATACGCTTGGTCCTTGAGTGAAAAACAGGATTTTCAAAAATAGCCATTGTAGACGTATTGACAAAAAAATATGTTTGTTTTGGAAAACTTAAGCCCATAATCTACAAGTTGAGAGCTCATCCATAGTACTTGTGCGGTATAGCTTTCGGCAGCTATGTACTCTGCTTCAGCAGTGGAGGTTGAGACAGTGGTCTGCTTCTTGGTGAACCAAGAAATCAGCCTTGCACCTAAAAGTTGACATGTTTCACTTGTGCTTTTTTTGTCAACCCTGCAACCTGCAAAGTCTGCATCTGAATATCCAGTTAGTACGAAATCTAAGTCCTTTGGATACCATATACCCAGGTTAGGAGTTCCTTTGAGATATCTCAGGATTCTCTTAACTACAGTGTAGAGGGACTCCTTAGGATCAAATTGACACCTAGCGCAGACACAGACTGACTACTGAATGCCTGGCCTACTTGCAGTAAGGTAAAGCAAAGATCCTATTATACTTCTATATAATGTTTGATCTATATTTTTACCCTTTTCGTCTTTGTCAATTTTAGCAGTAGAGCTCATGAAAGTTTTCATTTGAGTTGAGTTTTCTAGGTCAAACTTTTTAATTATATTTGTTAAGTATTTTGATTGATTTATAAATATTCCTTTACTTAACTGTTTCATTTGCAAACCTAGAAAATATTTTAGTTCACCTATGAGACTCATTTGGAATTTGGATTTCATTAGTGCACCAAACTTTTCGCATAGTTTGCTGTTAGTGCAACCAAAGATGATGTCATCTACGTCCATTTGCACTAATAGTGTGTGCTCCTTATGTTTCTTTAGAAACAGTGTGGTATCTACCTTTCCTCTTTGAAAGCCATTATCAGAAAGAAAGGTAGAAAGAGTTTCATACCACGTTCTCGGAGCTTGTTTCAGCCCATAAAGGCTTTGTCTAATCTGTAGACATAATTTGGATGTTCAAAGTCTTCAAATCCAGGAGGCTGTTCAACATAAACTTCCTCCTGTAGCTTTCCATTGGGAAAAGCGCTTTTCACATCCATCTAAAAGACTTTGATGTCTTCATATGCAACATATGCCAGGAACATTCTTATGGCTTATAATCTTGCAACTGGGGCATAGGTCTCGTCAAAGTCGATCCCTTCTTCTTGAGAGTACCCTTTGGCCACCAATCTCGTCTTGTTTCTGATGATTATTCCATTTTCATCAGACTTGTTCCTGAAGACCTATTTATAGCCAACAACTGGATAGTTCTTTAGTCTTGGCACAAGATACCATATTTGATTTTTTCTAAACTCATTATGTTCTTCTTGCATGGCATCTATCCAATTAGGATCACTGAGAGCTTGATTGATTGTCTTTGGCTCCATTTTTTATATGAAGCAGGTAGACAGGCACTCCTTTGTGGTTGCCCTCCTCGTTTGCACTAGGTCATCCTTGTCCCCAATTATATCTTTCTCAGTGTGTGCCTTGATCTATCTTCCTTTGTCCTCATATTGGTCAATGGCAGTTTCTTCCAGTTTTTGCTCTGCTGCATCTTGTTGTTGGTCTGCCGCACCTTCTTTGCCTTCAGGGAGTGCAGACGACTCTGCCTTCACTGTAGGGTCATTTTCCTCGTCTGCATCCTCTTTATCATCTATGCATGTACATTTCTCATCAAGAATATCAGAAGTACGTATAGATGACTTAGATTCTTCAAAAGAAACATGAATTGACTCTTTCACAATTTGTGTTTCCTTGTTGAATACTCTGAAGGCCTTACTGCATGTGGAATATCCTAGAAATATTCCTTCACTTGTCTTAGGGTCAAATTTTCCCAAGTGTAGTCTATCATTATTGTGAACATAACATTTACATCCAAATACATGAAAGTACTTAACGGTTGGTGTCTTTCCTTTCCATATTTCATATGGTGTTTTGTTATGTTGTTTAGTAATGACGCATCTATTTTGCACATAACAAGCAGTGTTTATTGCTTCAGTCCAAAAGCTCTTTGAAAGGTCTGCATCAGAGAGCATTATCCTGGCTGCCTCAATGAGGGTTCTGTTTTTCCTTTCTGCAACACCATTTTGTTGTGGTGTTCTAGGTTTAGAGAAGTTGTGCTTGATGCCATGATCATCACAGTATTTGTCAACTCTTGATTGATCAAATTCTGTGTCGTGATCACTCCTAGTTGTTACCACATCTAAACCTTTTTCATTTTGAACTTGTCTGAGGAATCTAGTTAGCAAGCTACAAGTTTCACTTTTCTTGTACAGGAAGATTACCCAAGTATATCTCGAATAATCATCTACAATTACTAGTGTACATTTCTTCCTACTTAAGCTCTCTACATCTGCTGGTCCAAATAGATCCATGTGCAGTAGTTCAAGAACTCTTGTGGTTTATGTATGGTTAACAGATTTGAAACTTGCTCTAGCCTGCTTCCTTCTTGACAAGGTCTGCATAGTTTATCCTTTTTGAACTTAACTTGAGGAAGGCCTCTTACTAAGTTGCCTGAGGATAATTTTGCCATTGTTTTAAAGTTTAGATGTGCTAATCTCTTATGCCATAGACAATTTGTATCATCTGCATCCTTATGCGAAAGCATGTGACTTGTGCAGACTGTGATAAGTTGAAGTCTACTGCATAGATGTTTGCTGATCTATGACCTATCAGTTTGACTTCTTTGGACTCTTTATCTATGACTCTATAGATGTCATTTGTAAAAGCCACTTCGTAGTTCTTATCACACAGTTGGCTAATGAAAAGTAAATTATGTTCAAGCCTTTTAACATAAGCAACATTCCTAAAGATTAAGGAACCTGTACCAAGGGTTCCATAACTTTTAGTTTTGAATGCTTTGTCGCCACCAAATATGACCAGAGGACATTCTTCTTTTCTGTAATCCTGTAATATTTTCTTGTTCTCCGTCATGTGCCCTAGCATCCACTATCCAGATGCCATGCTTGATCCTGTATTTCCTACAATCGCACATGCAGCATTTGTACATGGTACCCATGAACATGGGTCCTCATTTGTTAGTCTTAGGTGTCCACAATAGAATAGGTTTCTTGTGAGGTACCTAACATTGAGAGGCTTTGTGGCCGGGCTTGCCACAACTGTAGCAGTAGACCTTTGGTTTAACCATGGGTCGTCTGCTTGGATGTTGCCATCCACTCTGCTGCATACTACACATGCAGCAGTGTTGTCGGTATGGTCTCTTTGGCACATGAAGAGAACTTCTATTCCATACAGTGTAATTTGGTGCAAACTGAGATTTTTTTAATCTCTTGTTATTTTGATAATGAGTTATATGCTCATTTTTCTTGACAGTATGCACCTTAGGAGGTTTCTTGACTTCTATTGCTGTATTAGCAGAAGTCTATAGTTTCGAGGGCTCATTAACAAGGACTTTTGTCTTGTTCTTACCCTTTGCAGTAGAGGAGTTTGAGTTCCTCTTCTGCACAGTCTTTGCAGAAGGTTTAACCTTCGGAGGTTGTGCAGCAGAGACCTTACTGGTCTGTATTTTGGTTACAGACATCTCACCCTTCTACAAGACTCTATTAGAGACATTCTTTGTCTCATCGATGCTGGTTTTAGATGAGTTGGTTACATCTAGGTGAGCTTGTTCACTTAGCCAACTCTTGTACCCAAACCCAGACCTATCCCATGGACATTGTCCTGCGATCAATGCTTTTTGCAGATCCAATGACTTACCATTCCACGCACCTACTTGGGCTTGGAGCTCAACATTTTTCTTGGTGAGTGTGTCCACCATTTCAGAGAGAACTTTGACTTTCTCTTCTGATTCACTGAGTTTGTTGTCTACCATATTTAACTGACTTTGTAGGTCGTTAACTTCTTGATAGGCAAGATTGTAATTCTCTTTGAGATTTACAATCAACTCAATATTCTCTTCATTCTCTCTTGAGAAAGCAATACAGCTTTCAGAGGTCTCTTGAAGAGCCGCTTTCAGTTCCTCATTTGAGACATCAGATTCGGAGAAGTTAAATACCTTTTTACCGTCGTCAGACCTGGCCATGAGACACAGTTGAATATTTGAGATCGTTTCTTCTTCATCTGAGTCTGTGTTACTCCAAGTCTTTGCATCATAGGCTCTTGCCTTTTCCTTCTTGTTGAAAGCTCCTTTTGGGTCCTTCTTCTTGTGTGCAGACGAGTCCTGTGGCGGTCATCTGCACCGTGCAGCAAAGTGCCCTGGTTTGCCACAGTTATAGCAGGCATCTCTGTTTGCTTCTTTAGTTTTGCTGGCACTTAGTTTCTTCATATTCTTCTTCTTGAAGAGCTTTTTGAATTTTCTTTCCATGAGTGCTAGCTCTTCAGTCATGCTTTTGTCGCTCATAGACGAGGTGTTGTAACTCTCCTCGTCTGCCATAGTCTTCAGGATCCTCTCCTGAGCTTTGAATGCCAGTGTCTTTTTCCTGGCTTCACCTATCTGTCTCTTCTGCTCCACCTCTAGATTGTAGGTGTGTAGAACGCCATAGAGTTATGCCAATGACATTTTGGAAAGGTCTCTCAACTCTCTAATAGCGGTTGTCTTCGTCCCCCAGGCCGCCGCGAGAGATCTCATGAAACTTAAGGTTTACCTCGTTGTTATCGAAGGTTTTTCCTAAAGTTTTGAGATTATTGATTAGAACATTAAACCTTTCATGGAAGCTTGTAAGGTTCTCATCTGCTCTCATCGAGACCCAGTCGTACTGCTACATGAGGACATCCTTCTTATTTTCCTGGATCTCGTTTGTGCCCTCATTTCTCAGCAGTAGTGCTTCCCATGCTTCCTTCGCTGTGTTGGTGTGGACCACGATCTCAAACATATTGTCGTCCAGAGCCTTGTCTATCTGATTCTTGGCTCTTCTGTCTACCAGCACCAGATCCAAGTCGTCTCTCATCCACAGAGACTTAAGCTTGTAAACTTCTCTGGTGGCATCGATTGGATTGGCATTTTTTGATCATAAGGCCCGTCTGTGATAATGTCATACATTCTTTCATCAATGTAATCCAGATGAGCCAGCATTCTAAGTTTCCAATGGTTGAATTTATCGAAGGAGCAGGAAGGTGGCTCTCCACTATTTGGACACTTTGGTACCTTTGGAGGAGCCATGATTGAATCTTCACAAGAATAAACTGTTAGTAACTTCTTTTTAGACTGATATAAAAAAAATATGACCTTTTCTTTCCATTAACTGTTAAGTCTGGAAAGATAGGATCTGATACCAATTGAAAGTCCAAGAAATAACTTAGAGGGGGGTAAATAGTTTATCTCAAAAATTTTCCAGACAGTGCAGTACAGCTATGGGCTAGTCTGCACTGCCTGAGTCTGCTGTAGTATTGCGAAAGTTCTGCGGTTGAGACTTTAGCTTTGTCAAGCTTGTCTCTTTTGACTTGAAGTTCTTTACTAACAGTTCTAGAAATGATTATCAGTGTGAAAAAGTAAATGACACAGGATTTTTATACTAGTTCAGACATCTTCTATCAACAAGTAACAGAAGCTTAGTCCAGACTTCCCTTGGTCATGACCAGTGTAGTCAAGCCAAGAGGTGGTTCATTAGTGCTTGTTTCTGATTTACAAGATTGTCCCTTTACAACAAGATCTTACTTGCTAAAGGATGAACAACCTAGATCTTGCAGTGCTCTGCTGCAGTTATTGTTCTTCACTTGCAGACTAGTGAACCTTCTTCACAAATCCAGAATCTTCGATTCAGCTCGTGCACAGCAAGTCTTCAAGGCTTTTCTTCTTTTTGAAAGCTCTCAAATGATGTTCAACTTTTTTCAGACTTGTCAACCTTGTTCTCTGCGCTGTGAGTCCCTTTTTATAGGCTCAGGGAACTAGAACCCGTGACTGTATTATATGATAGTGACAGCTTTGTCCTCTACTGCAGTAGACTGACTTGGCTTCATCTTTTCTGATCCAGTACACATCACCTTTGCCTCAACTTCTCATTTTTGACCCCTTCCTTGTTCCTTTTCATTCCAGCACAACTCATACTGCACCCAGCCTCATGCACCAGGTCTGCTGCATGCCTCCACTGCAATCTCTACTGCAGCCCAGCTGTCAGCCTCTACTACACCACGATTGTATGAGCTCTGCTGCACAGTCTTCATACCCAATCTTTCTGCAACCTCTCTTGCACCAAGTACTGCAGCCAGTCTGCTGCAACTTAGCTCCCACTCAACAACTTCTAGACCTCATCTGCTTAGCCTGTTAATGTAGCCTCGTTTGCACCCAGCACTGGACTCAGTCTTCTGCGATTCAGCTTGCATGCTTGCACTACAATATGGTTCACTTCTCTTTGCTACTGGAGCTGGCCTTGAACACAGGAAGGATCCTAAATCATGAGAACACTGAGACATTTTGCTGTTGTATGTGATTGATCTTTGGCCTGTAATTTTTAGTCCTCTATAGTCTGCATTGCCTTGGCCTGCCGCACCAGTGGTCTGCTGCACCAGTGGTCTGCCGCACCTGGCCACACTCTACTGCAACATGGTCTCCTGCACTCGTCTGCACAACCTGCTACCCCTAATCTGCAACTACCTAACTAATTGTTATAGCCTAAGTATCTATTACATGCATAAATTCTTCTTAAATTTTGTTCATCAATTTCTGTACAAGTGGAGGATTGCACATTCCTAACAAGAAGTTTCTCCACTTCTTCCGATATGGCTTGATTCCTTTTTGAAGCGAAGTGTTTTTTCTTTTGTTTGATCGGTTTCATATCTGGGCCTTCTAACAAACGATGTTCTATCACTTCGGGATCAATACCTGTCATGTTGAAAGTCTTCCAAGCAAACACATCAGAATTCTTTCGAAGGAAAGTGATCAACTCGAACCTAGTTGGCTCCTGAAGCAGAGCACCAATTTTGACACACTTTGAGTTATCTCTGGGTTGTAGTGGGATGTCTACCAACTCTTCTACTAGTTCCGGTCCTTTCTTCTCTTCTCTTGGATCGAGCTGTAATTGCATGTCTCTTTAGGGAGATGCTCGAGTTGATTTTTTTTCCAAGTTGTCAAGTAACATTGTCGTGCTTCTCTTTGATCTCTTCTGACTTCCCCTTCTCCAAAAGGAGTTGGGAATTTAAACTCATATACCCTGGAGTAATTATCATCTTCAGGTCAATGATTGAAGGCCGACCTAAGATGCCATTATATGCAAAAGGTAGGTCGACTACTGTGAAGTCGGTCATCCGTGTCCTTGTCTTTCAGGTGTCTTCATCTTCAACTGTTAGGGGAAGGGTTATGTGTCCCTTCGAAAGTATGGAACTTCCTATGAAACCCATTAGTGGTACTTTGCAAGGTCGTAAGTCTTTCTTAGTCAATCCCATTCTTGTGATCGTGTTGAAATAGATGATATCAGTAGATGACCCTGTGTCGACCAATATTTTCTCAACATCGAAATCTCCGATATATAGGGTTACGACAAGTGGGTCTACATGTAGGAATGTGATCCCTTCGTTATGTTGAGGTCCAAAGCTAACTTCAGAGTCGTAGAGAGTTCTTTTAGGTTCAGGGATAGTTGATCTCTTATGTTTCGTTTTTCCTTCTGAGAGCGACAGATTCTCCATTGGAAAATGTCCCCCAGTTATCACATTAATCCTAGGTCGCTGAGTCGGTCTCGGATCCTCCTCTGTTTTTCGAGGTGATCTAACTCTTTCTCTTGATGATGATTGGTCTTTTTCTTTCTGACGTTGATTTTTCTTTCCTCCAAACTTCTTCAAGTACCCTCTTTTAATTAGACCTTTAATGACGTCCTTCAGATGTCGGCATTCCGTGTCATGTCCATGATTCCGATGATAAATACAGAATCCGGATATGTCTTTTCTTCTCGAAACGAATTTCAGATTTTCTGGTGGACTTATAAGAAAGTCTTCTTCCCAACCTGCTCGCAGAACCTCTCTTCTTGGAGCATTTAGAGGTGTATAAGTCGAAAATATCAATACAGGTTTCATTCCTTCCTTGTTCCTCAGTCATCTATCTCTATCTTCCCTTCTTGCGGGTTGCCATGTTCTATCTCTGTTATCAACTCTGACCCCTGGTCGGTTCTTCATTCCTTTTGCTCTTTCTCTGGCTACTAAAGCTGCTTTAACTACTTCATGTCTGCTTAACTCTTTCATCAATTCGTTATAATCCCAAGGTGACTTCAAGTTTAATGGATAATATAGGTCGGAATTTTCTAATCCATAAATGAACACCTCCAACTTCAACTCTTCGCTCACCTTTTCTGCTTGTACTGCTGCAAGATAAAACCTTCTAATGTAATCAGAAAGTTCTTCATCCGATTTCTTGAAAAATTATCGTAGATGGTTTAGAGTGATCTTCATTCCTCGGCTGCTTACGAATTGTTTTGTGAATAACTTCAATAGATTCACAAACGAATCAATGTGTAACGCTCCGACTTCCACGTCTTGACGACACATGAGCGTTACGCCGTCACGGACCCAGTCCGTGATAAGGCCAAGTAACCCGGACGAGTTTAGAGGTATAAAAGACAAGGAAAATCAACTAAGCAGTTATATTACATAATTGTGACAGTAACCTTTACTTCACAAAATTATAGTTTATTTCCAATAACCAAAATATAACAAGTCACATTACATATTATCTCCGGTCAACTTCCAGTAAGTTAAAATCTACCAGCTTTGTTACATGATAACCAACGTGAGATAGCTATATATATGCAGTCCTCACATTCTTTGCAAGATATTCCAAGCTTTACAATATCATCAACACTCAATTTGAGAAACATTGGTGTTGAATGGCAAATTTTTATAGCACTCTGGAATTACAATCTATCCTTAGCTTTTATGCGTAAGAGCAAGACTGATTTCTTATTGGATCATTCTGTAACGCCATATTTTCTCAAAAAGGCATTACGAGGCATATCACAACCTTACTCATATAAACTCGTCATGGGGAGAATCATTCCCACAATTATTATTATCGTTATTTTTCTTTTTAGTTGGCTATTATTCGTTCACGCTCGTACTCTGCTATTATCAGGTAGAGTATATTTTATATCGCTCAGTAAACAGCAATAAATAGCCTTTCAAACTTCACCATCAATCGACACGATTTCTTGGTCACCACCCAATGACTCTGATGCAATAGAAGTTTAGACTATCAAGTCTTTGTCACTTGTGTATTGTTGAATTTTCATTATAGTTTGATTTGATCTCATTGCTATTCTTTTTTTTTTTCCTCTTGTGTTTATTTATTTTCTCTTTCAGAGTGACTGAACATCGTTACAATTAATGGGCAATCACATAATTTGGGAACCATTTATCACTTGTCATTTATAATATAGTTTGAAGTTGTTCGCTTTGATCTTGTTGCGTCTTGGAGTGCACCAAGATGTCATCAATGAATACTACGACGAACCGGCCGATATATGACGCAAAAACCTGGTTCATTATATCCATGAAGACTGCTGGGACATTGGTAAGCCCAAACAGTATCTCTAGAAATTCATAATTCACGTAACGAGTACGAAAGACAGTCTTTGACATATCATCGGGTTGGATACGAAGTTGTGATATCTAGAACAAAGATCTATCTTCGGGTATACTAATGTTCCTAACAGTTGGTCAAAGAGATCGTCGATCCTTAGCAGAGGATATCGGTCCTTAACAGTAAGTTTATTCAGCTCGCGGTAATTGACGCAGAGTATCATACTTTCGTCCTTTTTCTTTACGAAAAGAACTGGTGCGTTCCTTAGTCACACTAGGACGAATGTATCCTTTCTGAAGAAGCTCTTTCCACTTTCATTCGTAGTCTGTTACTTCTCAATGTCTTTCTAGTCATCTCAACTTTATGATGATATCACAATCATGAAGATCAATTACCATAAGATCGAAAGGGTATTTCATACCTCTCATGGCAACAATAGCCAAGGGACAAAGTGTTTACACACGACAACGTCCTACTGGAAAGTTTGATATAAACTTTAATTTTTGCTTTCGCTTATTTAGTTAGTCACTATTATACTCTCCTCTGAGTATGTGTTATCCATAAAACAGTAGGTGACACAGAATCGAATACGGAAAAAATAGCGGTCGAATAGAGTTGGGTGTTACCAATAAGCTCAGCGTTATTTAGGAATAAGCTGGTAAATTCCTATTATATTGATCCTTCCAAACACTTAACAGTATCAATTGAAAACCTCAACTTATACAAACATAAGTTGCTATTCAGGAACTTGAGGTTCATATTATTGCCAAATGCTATTGTTGTCTTTGAAAGCTTAAATCACTAATATACTCTTACAGAGTTAAACAGAATTTGCTACTTCTAAATAACCTTGCAGCAAGTTGCTTCCCTTTTTGTAACGCACGATTATGCTAGGTTTTTTTTTTTTTTTTTTTTTTTTTTTTTTTTTTTGAGTATTAGCTCATAAGACAATGAGCTTTAATCAATTGTCTTATAATCCAAAAATCCGAATTACTGGCAACAATTCTGAGTTCATAAACTCAAACTCTTTTACTTAAACTAGCAATCATTTATATGTTCAGATGGTGCGAGATATAACCATCTATGCATTGCTTAACTTTAATCTAAGTTTAACTCCAATGTATTTAACATTCTCACCATGGCTAGGTCAAATGCTTGCTGCCTTTAATCAGAGTTTAATTCATTTGGTTTTTTAATCTTTAGAATCAAATTCCATATTATAAGGTTATGCTCTGTACCTTATTCAATTCCAACATTATATCTCGAATTGCTTATAACAAAGCACCTTTTACCCCTCAACAAATTAGGCATAAGTAGTATAACCTACCTAAGCAGCACAAGCAGCACCAAAAATACAAGCAGCTCAAACAGCACGAGCAAAACAAGTAGCATTTGCAACACAACACATAAGCAGCATGGACAACACAACCAACCAGTAAAGACAGTATAAGTAGCTTAAGCAGCTAAGGAGGGTAATCAAAACCTCTTCTTTTTACCCATTATCAAAGTTTATAATTTTTGAGCAGCTACTGTACTCTTGGTTTTCAGCTCAAAATGTCGAGCCTTATTATAAATCCACCTTATCAAAAATGCAACTCTGAACACGTGATCAAATAATTCATATCTTGTCTCAACTCGAAGGTGTATTATCCTTTATTTTTATTTCATGTTAGGCATTCCAGTGCCAGATCCATGTCCGCCATATGTGCAACATGTCCTCATTAATTCGCAATCTCATGCTTTACACATTCCTCCAATATTGGTGAATCTCATTGTCACTGTTCAGTTGCATATCGATTTTCAAAATTTTCATTCATTCTTTCTTTATCGATCAAAGATCGGTCGATAAATAGCCTGCCTCAAAGACTAATTAGCCTAGGTTATCTTTACTGCAATAAATCATATTACAGCTTTGTTTGTATTAAACTAACATTTAGGCCCTTCATTCTTTGAAGTAAATCATTGTGCTATATCATGTTAAGCTTATTAGTACATAAGCTAAGCTAACTTTTTCCTTACAGAGCCATCATTGCCGCTTCTTTTCGCAAAAATACAACACATTTTATTGTTTTAACTTTGCAACATCAAGCTTACATTTTCTTAAATTAAGACCAGCTTGCTTCAATTCTAGAAGTTAATCGCGTGCTATATTATATCGGGTACCTTAATGTCAAGCCCAAGCTAACTGTTTTTTTTTTTTCCGCCTCACTAAGCAGACATTGCTTCTTATTGCAATAAGCAATTCATTTATAACTTAGCCTTTCAGCATCAAGTTCATTAATTTGACGTACTTGAACAACATTGTTCATTTGCATCAAATCATGCATTAGTTATATTGATCCTTTACAGTCAAATATAATTCGTCTCAGGGAGTACGTACTCGGTTATATACCCAGATTTATGTTTCTCATCCTACTCTCAATGCATATGCAATTCTATCATTTTGGTTTAATATACTTATTTATTTATTTTTCATATTTTCTTAACTTCTAACCTAAAAACCCTGCTCTAATACCACTCTCTAACGCCCCGACTTCCACGTCTTGACGACGAGTGGGCGTTATGCCGTCAGGACCCAGTCCGTGACAAGGTCAAGTAACCCGGACAAGTTTAGAGGTATAAAAGATAAGGAAAACCAACTAAGCATTTATATTACATAATTGTAAAAGTAACCTTTAGTTCATAAAATTACAATCTATTTTCAGTAACCAAAATATAACAAGTCACATTACATATTAGCTCCGGTCAGCTTTCAGTAACTCAAAATCTATCGGTTTAGTTACATGATAACCAACGTGAGATAGCTATGCGCATGCAATCCTAACTCTACTGGACTATCATCAACCTGTTGATTTCCCATAAACGGAAAACATAACCCGTGAGTATAAAACTCAGCAACCTAGAGTATATGAGTTTCGTTTGTAGGGCACTCCTCCGACTATGGGAAATCGGTGAGTCCCAGTAAAACATTTTCGTAACTTATAGAAAAATATGGGCGCCATATCATAGTACTTTCGTAATACATCTTTATTTGTTTTCTGTTTTTTTGTTTTTATTACCACGAGTACATGGCTCGATTCGGAAGATAACTGCAAAGACATGATAGACTCAGAGTACAGAGATAGTACGTCAATCGTCAGTCGGACTACACCATAAATCATATTTCAATTCGATTCAATCCGTACCTATATATTTCGTACGTCGTAGTAACATCATTAATGCGTCATACCTCTTGTGTGCTTTCAATGAGGTTTCGGATACCAGCATTGAGAAGGACCTCTCTGTAGAGAGTCACCCGTGGCCCTGTCATGACGACGTCAAGCCGTTGCATGCTTGCTAAGAGGATGGGGGATGCCCATCGCTCCCTAGCTAGTTCCTTGCCCGTGACGATGACTCAAGAATAATGTTTGAACAGCCACCCAGGCTTATTTAAAGAAACAATGAATGATTCCAATGGATCAAAGAAGGGACACTAAGTTCGACCTTCTTTATGACGATTCCAAGAATGTAAAAATGGTCACGCTAGACCTAGGAAGGGACGCCATGCTCAACCTTCATAATATTTTCAAGGAACACGACTAACTATCCAACGGATCCAAGAAGGGACGCGCAATGCTCGACCTTCACAACTTAAAGACACATATATATTATTTTATTTGTTTTTCGTTAGTTCATATCACTAAGATAATGAAACTAAACCTTCATCCTCGTGTCCTTTTTATTTAAGCATTGAGGGGTCATTTTTGTTTATTTTCCGAAAGGGTATATATTTTATAATAGTGCGTATTCTAACCTATTTCAACCCCAATACCCCACATCACATATCAAACATGTAAAACAATCATCCCTGATTTTTGATCCTAATGTCAAGGCTTATTATTATAATCTGATCCCCTCATGGTATATTTAATACCCTTTAAGTACATAAAGCTCGTGATTAAGTATAATTCGTCATATCACCACACCAAGCATACACATATATAACGAAGTACCATGACATTTTGGGATCATAATTAGCATTAAATAGTGTCTCATAACTTAATGCGTGCACCTATGCATATATTATCGAAACCCTAGTTCCGTTATCGCCTTAACACATCAACCAAACACACAAGCATATCATTGCCCTCCTGGCGGTATCCTTCTCATCATAATCATTATAACACATCATATTGATAAAATGTTAAGTACGAGACGGATTTAGAAGGGGCAGGTTACCTTTGAAGCGTGTATAACCCTAGTTTGCCTTAGAGTTCAAGAAACCCTAGGAAACCCTTACACCCAAGACCTCCCCCGTTGCTCCCCTGCTCTGTCACTTCCCTGAGCTGCTACCACAACCTCGGATGGCCAAAAAAATCATCCGAGACGTTAGTTTCACCGAAAAAGTTTCATTAAGGTGTTTTAAGCTTGTTCACATACAAACTTTGATACTCAAGACACCTAACGCTATACCACCTCACTGTCCCATTGTCAACCCTGTTCTTGCTACCATCACTGCTGGTTGCTCGCCAGAATGTCCTCGGAAGTCTTTAGTGAAGCGTTTCTTGATGGTGGCTCATAAGGGGATCAAAGGGGTTGCGAGGTGGTTGTTTCTCATCGTGGGGAAGCTCCTGGTGGCCGACCCATCATCCCTTAGTGGTTGCTAGAGGGATAACGACGATGATCCAGGTGATGGCAACGTGATCATGGCATTGGTGTCAGATGTCGAGGGTTTTGTCATGCCATGGTTGCGCTTCATTATCGTTGCTGGCTGTAGGGACGAACTCCGGTATGGGAGGGACTCCTGGTGGTCGTCGATGAGCTCAGGAGCTCCGACGTTGACTCCGACAGCCATGGCGATAAATGGTGGTGGTGGCTTGGCTGATTTTAGAGGAGATCGTGGGAGAATGAAGGGGAGATGTTGCGGCTGCCCTGGCTATTGCATGGAGTGATCGTCGACTTCACTAGAGAAGGTCTCCGGCGAGCTTAGAGGCTTGGACGATCCTGTCCAGTGATGGCGATGGTGAGCCGCTACCATGGGGAAGAGAGGGGGAGTTGTGCGGTGGGTGTCATGGTGGTGAAGACGAGGATGATGCGAGGACGATGGTTTCATGGTGGTGATCGTGAGGTGTTGATGATGAATGGGAAGGATGATGGCGGTCCTAGGGTGATGGCGCGATAGTCTGCGCGGTGATGAGCTGGTGATGGTGAGTGATGGTCGGGGCAGTGGTTTCATGGCTAGGCGAGGTGGTGCGGTGGCCGGAGACGGGGTGGCATCGATAGTGGAAGGGTGACGGTGATGAGGTTCGATGATGGTGATGACGAGAGTGGTGATGAAGGTTGAAGGTGATGAAGGTGATGCGAATGAGGTGCAACGATGGTGGTTTGTTTGGTTAAAGAAGAAGGTGATCAGTGGGGGAGTAATGGCAAGGTGTAGTGCAATGATGAAAATAAGGACACTGTATCAACATAAAATTGAAGTGTGCGAGAAATGAATTACAGAGGTAAATAAAAGGACTACAGAGGGAAAAACACCCCTTCTTTAGATTTTCGTTATCCAAATTTCATAATATTGATCTCGCGATAATTAATCCGTGTTGATTTAATTATCCCAAAAATATCAATATTGTATCACATTTAATAATCCAAATTTTCTGGGATTAGAGTGGCTACCCTTAACGCGTAACATTTTTAACGTTATAACGTTACTCGTTTATTACATTTATTCACGCATTCATAATGTACGTACTTTACATATATTTTGAATAGCGATACAACATTACTATTTCGTTATATTTATTCGTACGTACTCTTCATATTAAATGGCAAAAATTTATGTATGTATTTTTAAAGGACGAAATTTTGGAATATTACACAATGCATACCGGAGGAAGAGAATTGAACCATGTCCGAGCTGCATCTTTGAGAGTCGTAGGAAAAACTTTGTATAAGATCTCCTCATTGGCCACTTAAATATCCATGATGGACTCATAATTTTATATATGTGAATTCGGATCTGTGATTCCATCATAGGTCTCTAGTTGTGGTATCTTGAATGGTTCTGGGGGTTTTCCTAAAAGTATCCTTCTGAAAAAAGGAGAGATTTTTCTTCCTTCATTCTTGTCCGAGTTGTCCATCTTTCTCTTTATTAACTGCTCGATCATCCTTTCCATATTTTTATCATTGTGCACAATTGGTCGTCGATCCTCTAACCTAGCTTCTTCATCTTCGTCTTGTTCAATTCGACTTATCGGATCGGTCACAATGGTCCTTTGATTCCTCCTAGGGTTGAGTGTTGACTTCAGGTGTGGATCGCATGACCCGTCCTCGATAGCTCTGGTATTAGCTGGTCCTTTTTTTGTTTAATTCGGGTGATGGATTTAAGGTAGCAGGGTTGACGATAATTACCTTTTTTATTGTATCCTCCAACGACTTCTGCATCTCTTTTCTAAAACTTCGAACAGAGACAAGTTTTTAGGAGGAATCTATTCTTGTTTATTGTTATCAGGCTGATTTCGAACTTGTGATCACTAGGAGTCGTGCTCCAACTTCCCAAAAGGGAAGTCCTTGATGTTCCGATCTTTGAGGTCCGTTTCCCCAATGGTCGTTCTTAGTCTGACTTCGGGTTTTTCATGTCAATGAATTAGAATTCCCTACCTGACGCGTCAAACTGCTTGTATCAAAAAACAGTTACAAGATCGTACGATTGTAAACCGTAGATCTAAATGATGACGATGACAGAATCGTTTAGGGAACTTGGTGGAGTATTAAGTATTGAAATTTAGGTGTTTAGGGAACTTGGTCTATATATGTTTACGTCAAACTGTCGCTCTGCATTAGTAGACTTGTTCTCCCTTGAATTAATATCCTCATTTGTCAACTTGGCAGTTCCGCATCACAGTTCTACTAGCACGATACTTAATTTTTAATGCTCGCATGCTCTTATATTTTTATTTTATCATCAAAACGTCGCAAAATACTTTTAGATAAAACTTATAGTAGATTACAAGGATGTAAGAGGGCACTTACGTCATACTGAGTAATAATAAGAGGTCATAGTTTACAGAAAGCGCAACTGAATAAAGATTGCCTTGGGAACAATACAAGAAACTATGTGAGGTGAAGCCTTATTCAGAGTTCATTGTCTCTTTACTCATCAATAGAGCACGGTTAATGCGTCAATATTTACTCATCAATAATTTCATCATAACTATTTGTACATCGGGCAATCGTTGGGGTTTAGCACACACTTTTTCTATTAAATGCTCCAACATTTTTCTATTAAAATATAAAACCAATTAAAATTCTTATTGTTGAGTCAATTCAAGTACTCACGAATCTAACTGAGTCCTGGACACTCAAAACGGATCAAGTCGAATCAAAGTACCCATGAGTGTAACTTGAATCGACATACTCACAAACAGGCCAAGTCGAACATACAAATAGTCGAACTCGATCATCCGATAAGAGTCGAGTCGAGTCGGATCCTTATAAACATAACTCGAATTACTCGATCGTGAGAACAATCCTAACACCTTGTTTGTGAGTTATATGGGAAAAGAAAAAAATGAAAATGGTTGAATTAAAAAAAAAAAAGAAATGAAAGAAAAAAGAGAATGTTTTCTATTCATCATGTTTGTGAGTTGATAAAAAGAAACTAGCATGATTTTCTCTTGTGCTCCTTATGAGACGAGGGAAAAAAAAAGAAAAAACTGAAAGGATAATTTTAAGTATATATCATTCATTTATCCTCATATGAAAACAAATAAATACATAACATTAAGGGTAGTATAAGGAATGGTAGAATTTTTGTAAAGCACATTTTCTTTCCTTCCAAATCCCATCATTTTTGATGGGATTTGATTGGAAAAAAATATCTTAAACTTTTCTTCTAAATTCATTCTTATACCACATCATCAAAACTCACAAACATATCAAGCAAAGAAAAATGCCCAATTTTTTTTATTTTTCTTTATTTTCCTTTCTTTTCCTATCTCCGGGGAACTCACAAGTAAGACATAAGGCACTATTTGTGAGATGGAGATAGCAGGGGAGGGAAAGCAGGAGATTTCAACATAAAAACCCTCAAAAAAAAAAAAAAAACTATGTTTGTAAGTTTTATAAAAAGAAAAAGTGAAATATTTGTGAGTAAAACAAGAGTCATTTTACTTTCAAAAATGAAACTCCCAAAAATAAAAGTTTTAAAAGAGAAATGAGAGTATTGTTGTTGAAAAATCAAAGTTGTCCTCCTCCTCACATGAATAGTAGTGTGTTCAAAAATTAAGGATAAAAATATACTTTCATAATTTTTATTTTCCTTTTTTTATATATTCACAAACAAAAAAGAGTAAAGTTATCTAATTTTATTTCTGCAGTTATACTCACAAAGTTATTTTAAAATAATTATTTTAAATTTTTTAAAATATAATAACTATTTTTTAAATTTATGAGGATTATAGAGCAACACAACCACAGTAATTGATGTAACCCTAACAACCCTATTTATATACTCTAACTTTCTTTTTCTTTTCTTTTTTTCTTTACTTCATTCTTAATTAACTCATCTTCCTTTCATTTAAAACTCAAAAATAAAATATATGCCAATTTTATTATCTCAACCCCAACATACCTATGAGTCTACATTTCAATTCCAACCATCTAAGCAAGCATATGCGAGTACCATATATTCTCATCACAAAAATTCCCCCCTCACTTTCGTCTCATTCAATTCAATTCTCCCCCAAACCTTCCCCACTCTCCGCATCTCCTCCCCCTCTTCGCCGCCGATCGCCGCCGACACCACCAACCCCAACAACCCGATTGACCAATTTTTCCAATTCCCCCAAATCAACCCACAATTCAATGATCTGCCCATGATTTCATGCACCCATTTTGTTGCATATCAGCCATCTCTGATCAATCAAGTCTCCCAAATCAAACGCAAAACGGGCACGATCTTGATACCCAGATGATGTCGCCCTCGGGCGAGGTGGCAATGGGGAATTCGGGTGTGGATCAGAGGGAGATGGTGAGGATAAACGACATAATAGGGAACGGGATAAGTGGGGTGCTGTATAAGTGGGTGAATTACGGGAAAGGGTGGAGGCCGAGGTGGTTCGTGTTGCATGACGGTGTCTTGTCGTATTACAAGATTCATGGGCCGGACAAGATTGTTGTTAGTGTGGAGACTGAGAGGGGGTGTAAGGTTATTGGGGAGGAGTCTGTGAGGAGGATTGGGAAGAGTCGCAGGAGTAGTAATGGGAGTGAGACGGCCGCGATGAGGCGGAAGCCGTTCGGGGAGATTCATCTCAAGGTTTGTGAACTGTGATGGGTTGGATTCTTGTTGGGTTGACGTTGTTTGTTTCGGGTTTCGGTGGTATGGATGTTTGATTTGTAGTATTGATCTCTTGGGTTTAGTTGATTTGATTGTGTTTCTATGAGGTAAATTGGTTCCGTTGTGTTTCATGGATTCAAGAAAGAGAAATTGGAATGTTTTGTTCCTGTTGGGTCTTTTTGGGCGCCAATGTGTTTGGTATGGACTATGCGATATAGATTTTGACATGAATCAACACTTGATGACTTGTACGAAGTTTAATTATATCCCGTGTTTGTGGTTTAATCGTATTTTGCTAGTTATTTATCTGGAAATTCATCGTTGATGAGTTTGTGAGAGCTGATATTAATTAAGTATTCAAGTGCAATGTGTACGCACCTTCAAGAAAAACAAGTCATTGGATTCAAGACGCGGTTGAGATCTAAGTTTCGCTTGAAAGAACAATTCTGTCCTGTCCTGCCAATCAAATTTAACAGATATAAGATAAGCAATGATTAGAACATGTTTTTTTTAATCCCAAAAATTAGATGAGATGTCCTGTTGAGTAAAGGATGTCATGCAATTTACATGTTCAGTAACACCAACAACATGAGAGCTGTTGTCCTTTTAATTCTTCTTTTGTTAATCAATATTTCCTGGCTGCTCTCATATAGGTTTCTTCTATACGCGAAAGCAGATCTGATGACAAGAGATTCTCCATTTTCACCGGGACAAAGAGGTTGCATTTGAGAGCAGAGACAAGGGAAGACAGAGCGGCTTGGATGGATGCATTGCAAGCTGTGAAAGACATGTTTCCACGAATGTCCAATAGCGAGCTGATGGCTCCTATGGACACTCTTGCTGTGTCCACTGAAAAGCTGAGGCAGCGGCTTCAAGAAGAAGGTGTCCCTGAGTCAGCTATTCAGGACAGCGAGTTGATTATGAGAAGCGAGTTTGCGGCATTGCAGAAGCAGCTTTTGTTGCTAAAGCAGAAGCAATGGCAGCTGATTGATACATTGCGGCAGTTAGAGGTACATGCTCCACTTAATAGAAAACAACCTGCCAATCAAATTCAGAATTCCTCTTCTGTCTCTCCTGCACTGGAATAAATGATTGGAAGTTTCATTCTTTGGAGCTTAGTTTTCATGAGCCACTCACATGTAGTAGTTGACGTTTCTGGCGATTCTTTTGTATGCAATCGTCAGAGCTGGTGTATTTTTCAGCTACATTACTTGATCAGTTAATTAATGAATTAAGAGCATTTGGATTCTAATTTCGTTCACAATTTATGTGTAATGCTTTTCTGCTGAAACATGAAGAATAATTATATTGTCCTTTGTCAGAGCCTCCCCCTCTTTTTTTCTTTCTTTTTTTTTTTTTTTTTTGAGGTGTAAACTTTATCAGGCAATGATTCAAGTAGAACATGTAATGATGATGTGGAAATTGGATACCGATCTTGTACATTGGATACCGATCACCATATCATAGCTTCTTTCCTTTTTCTCCTTTTTGTGGAAATGAGGATTGTAAACTTTAAGCATGACCTGATTGCTAGGAGCTGTGAAATGATGATATTTTCTGAATAAAGGGTCTGTTCTACTTGTCAAGGAAAAATATGCAATTATGCAATGATGTCCCTCTTGTAGTTTACTTGCACACTGATTTGATATCATATTGTAACCAACTCTGCAATTAATGGAAGTTATAGGACTCGAACTCAGCACCTACCTGTTTTGATATCATATTGTAACCAACTCTGCAGAAATGCCAAGCGGATATACAACAGAACTGTAACGAGGTTTGTCATCATCTAGAGTACATCAGAACATTAAGATAAATATGTGGATGTAATGAGATGTATGGGTATGGAAATTTTATGGGTATGGTGGATGTAATGAGATGTATTGCAGTGAAAGCTGCTACATTTTTTATTAGATGAGATATGAACATATTTGATGCAATTATAAGATTATATGGGACAATTGGTACGGATTAGGAAAGGCATATTTTTTTACTGGTATGGAAACAAAGAGGAAGATGCATCTCAGAAATCCTGTGGTGTTGTTATAGGGAAGTGTAGCAACTGCTTTTCACTTCACGATGTTTTTATTCAAGATTTTGGTGAACCGCCAAATCAGATTTCCGCAGGGTACTCAAGCTTTTGGTAAACTGTGTTTTTTTTTTTTTTTTTTTTTTAATAAAAATGCCCTCAGATTTACAAAATTATATTCAGCTGGATGCAGTAGAATTTATGTCATATTTGGGAACTCTACTGAGTCTACGCCAGTTCTAACCAAAAATGATCCTGAAGAAGATATTCTTAGCTCAAAGTAGAATACATCCACGGAATATTACATTAATGGAATATTAAGAAACAAATCAACAAACCTAACGGCAAGATAATATGCTGTTTTCTCAATCACATTTTTGCCAAGTTGTATATGGTTCTATGGTCCTGAAGGCTGTCGATTCTTCCACTTAGATGGTCAGGATGCATGGTTTCTGTGCGCACTGATATAAACTCTGCCTAGAGGATGCTTCCCATGTGCATGGTGGTGGCAAAGAGGTTAGCACTTGGATGGATGTGCGCCACAAAAGCATGTTTTGTATATAGAAGTGAACTTATTGTGCAAGAGACATGTAATCTGACCCTAGAAACTTGGGAATTTGCCTCCTTTTTCTTGTAATGGAGGATTTGGCTCAATTATCATTAGTTTGCATTGAGATACTTGAAGTCTTAGAGAAACCGTCGCTTCTCTTGTGCTTCCAACCCTTTCTTTCTTTGGGTCTTGTTTGGATACTTATTACTCCAGATTGGTTTTATGAGGTAACTCTTGATTCATTGCTGAGAAGAACCCCCTTGTCATTTATTTTGTAGACAGAGAAGGTGGATTTGGAAAACACTGTTGTTGATGAAAGCCAAAAGCAAGGACCTGCCTCTAGATCAAAGCAAGAGAAATACAGCGGTATGTTCAATCAACTATTTGGTACTTTCTTGTTCTTTACTGCTCAACTGCCACCAATCAATTAGTTGGTCGCATCTTCTTTTGCTGGGCATCACTTGAGGATATGAAAGAAAACAGTTAGAGATTCAATTGCTCTGAGTTCTGAGGATTATTAGGTTCTTGAATTTGGTCTGAAGCTTTATATGGTGTTTATGTAATCGTGATGTTGATGAAGCCCTGCAGTCATTTCTCATGGAGAAGTCCTTGCTAATCATACAAACAGTAGTGATTCATGTTTTAATACCAAATACGTGGCCTCTTTGAATGTATTTTCCTTTTGACAGTTGCATGATTATGGATTTGCAAAATACTTGGTTGCCTCAGATTCTAAAAGATTTCCAGGTTTAGTAGTTTCTTATTTACGACCAGCCTTTGCCTTGGGTTGTCTAATGCCCTTGTTTTCTCATTACTGCATTCTTGTATGAGTGCATGTTGATTTAAACTGTGGTGTGGGCTTCAAGAGACAAGAGAATGATTGTCAACTTGGCAATCATTTGATTCCACTGATTTTTTTGATGACAAAATAATTCTTTGAATTATCAAAGGGGACTTCTAGAAGCTTAAGATTTCAGTCCTGACTTCCACGCTTTCTATCAAATGCCACATTTTGTGTTATCATTGGACAAGGGAAAATAACACTTCTAATTTTGTGCTGCTCTCCGCAGAGGCAAGTGCTAGTGACTCAGATGATGATAATGACAGAGTCTATGCTGCAGAAGAAGAAACAGATGACGAGGAGACTGCTTTCTTTGACACTCGTGATTTTCTGTCATCAACTTCATTTAGAAGCAATGGGTCTGATGTGAAGATATCTTCAGTTTCCTCTGAAGATGAAGGACTTCACAATGTTGAATCTGAAGATGAAATCGACCCCTCCATCAAGTCAGTTGGAGCTAGCTTTCCTTCTGTTAAGAGACGAAAGAAACTGCCTGATCCTGTTGAAACGGAGAAAGGTGTTAGTCTCTGGCAGATGATTAAAGATAATATCGGGAAAGATTTGACAAAAGTTTGTCTTCCTGTTTACTTCAACGAGCCTCTCTCGTCTCTCCAGAAGTGTTTCGAAGATTTGGAGTATTCATATCTTCTAGACAGGGCAAACGAATGGGGTAAGAGGGTAAGTTTGTTGTGGCTATTTGTGGTTTGATAAATTGCTTTTTGATCGTTTTCTGGTTGTGAATTTGGAATTTCTTGAGCTATGTTTTTATCTCTGAAACAAAGATTAAACTTCTTTTAGTATTGTCTCCGTCCCTGATCCCTTACGACTCTCTTTATTGTGGCATAGTAATGTGCATGCCATATCAGGTTGAATGCTGGTCTTTTCCTGATCCTTGAAATCTAATCTCTTACGTTTTGCTTCTTATAGTAATCTACTGTAGCATCTCCATTTCTTTTTGTGATGATTCTTAGTGGCTTTTAAGCTTCTTTCTCCACCGCTGGGCATCTTGTCATTTCAAACATTGTTGCGATACTTGCCCATTCCTTGGTGTGTGAATGCCCAGCTATGTTGTTGGATCTTATTTTGTCGGCATCATAGTCTAAGCCTTGACAACTTCCCGTGTGGTGTTGTTCAGCCTAGAAAGTATTTGTTTTCTTAAAAAAAAAAAAAAAAAACTTGTTTACCATTGGTTGCTCCGGGATCGTATGACCAGTGCTCCAGCCAGCTTTTTCTGGATCTGAAGTGTTGTTAACTTAAATCTTCAGGGTAATAGCCTCATGCGAGTCCTCAATGTTGCTGCATTTGCTGTTTCTGGATATGCTTCTACGGAAGGAAGAGTATGCAAGCCATTTAATCCCTTGTTGGGTGAGACATATGAGGCTGATTATCCTGACAAAGGGCTTCGCTTTTTCTCCGAGAAGGTAATTTCTCCGTAAAAAGTATTTTGCAGTTTGTATCTGCTACTTGGCTTTGGTGTATTATTTACTCTGGGGCATGCCTCTTTCCCAAGGCATTTGGAAAATGAATGACAATGTAGTTTTCCTTGCTTTAACGAAATAAAGATAGCAGCGTTCCTAATGTCCAAAAAAAAAAAAAAAAACAAAACAAAACAAAAAAGAAAAGAAAAACAAGAAGAAAGAAAAAAAAAGAAAAAGAAAGAAAGAAAAAGACAAAAGATGGCAGCGTTCCTTATTTAACTGTTTCTCCTAGACAAGAGTTCATAATATGTGCATTGACATGTTTTTATTACAGTTTTGGACCTCATCACGACCCTAACTATTGCCAAAAGCATTTTTCTAAACCAAGTTGCATCATAAATCAAGCTGCATACCATGGACAGGACATTAAAGTAAATCCTTATCCTCGTGAAGCTATATGACTTGTTTTGATGACGAAAGGGTAAGTTAAACAGGTTCCTAGTTCCTACACCCTGTGTGATGAGGAAATATCAGAATGTAATGTCTTTTGTGAATGTCACAATCGTTACCTTTGTCTGTCCGTGTAGCTCTCAAATATCGATATACCAAATGACATGGGCTGGTCATTGCCAGGTCATTCTAGACGATCTTTGTTTATTTTAGAAGACCCCTATTTGCTCTGGTAATCTAAGTGTAGGGAATCTGGTGCGTTGTATTCTGTTCATTGATTATTCTCGCTTTCAATTCAGAATACTACTTGTAAACATATGTGATACACACATACCTTTTTGTTGCAAGCAACTTGATCATAACTTTCCGTGTACTGCTGGATGATTACTACTCTTTCATGCCCGTCTGGTATTCTGACCAACATATCCTGCTTGAGTCAGGTTAGTCATCATCCTATGATTGTTGCTTGCCATTGTGAGGGAACGGGGTGGAAGTTGTGGGGAGACAGCAACTTGAAAAGCAAATTTTGGGGTCGTTCAATCCAACTGGATCCTGTTGGTGTTTTGACTTTGGAATTTGATGATGGAGAAGTTTTCCAATGGAGTAAGGTGAGTTTATTTTCTTCAAGTTATATGCATTTTCTTTATTATAGGGTAGTCTTAACATTTTCAGATGGTGCTTTGTCTGGGGTTTCGACAGTGCGCTACTTGGAATTAATTATTTTTCCTGGGCATTAAAAATATTGCTTGTACATGAATCTCACCCTTAATATAGTTCATAATGGCATCTGTTTCAGGTGACAACCTCCATATACAATCTGATACTTGGAAAACTGTACTGTGAACACTATGGTACAATGCGCATACAAGGGAATCGTGGGTTCTCTTGCAAGCTGAAATTCAAAGAGCAGTCTATAATTGATCGAACTCCTCATCAGGTTTATAGAATATCTCACTCTTTCTCTGTACATGAGTGCCTTATTCAGAATTCTGTTATATCAGTGTCTATAGAAACTTTAGGTATCTCTCGTCTAATTCTTCTCATCACTGATCATGTTTCTTACTTGTTCCAATTAATATAGCAAAATTGTCTTACTAGGGACCTGTTTTTCATTGATATAAATCAGTACTGCAAAGGTTGTAGACATGGGTGGGCTGACTCTGTAAGAGCTGTCTTGGAAGTCCTTGTATTTCCATAGCAATGAGCGTAAATAACTTTTCATGTTAATCATAGTCTTCACTTTGGAACTTAAGGTAGTCATCACTCCGTGAGGTAGTCATCGCTTTGTGTTCATACTTTCAAGTCAAGTTTATGACTGTAAGACTTTTCTGCTAGTCTACATCACAGGTAGATAAACATTTTTTTGGGCGTGGCAAGAATTTCAAAAACAATTTATTTTTTACTTTAAGAAAATAAGCATGGAGTAATCAATCTATAAGCTGGATATAAATCGAATAATTACACCGTTTTTGAATGTGATATTTAGTGCAATGGGTCATCTTTGCTTCCCTTGGCTGACTTTGCCTCTATGCCTATGTTCAAGGAGTTGGCATCGGATAATGTGAGTTCTTTAATGATGTTACGTACAGAAAGTTTGGGTGACAACTGACTGCTATAGATATTAGATGAGATACTCGCGATTAAGATGCTACAAGCACCGTAAGGGATACTCTAATGCTTAAGTTGGGTGGAGATTGCTTTGTAGTCCTTGACAGCACAATTCTGTTCAGAAGCACGGAAGCAGGTGCTTTAGTGATTAAATGGAAATTCATGTTGTACCACTTGTACTTAACATTGAAAAAAAAAAAAAAAGAAAGAAAGAAAGAAAGAAATAAAGAGAGAAAGAAAGGAAAACAATGCTCAATTTCTTGACTTAAAAATTGACACATGTCACACCTTGGCAGGTACAGGGCTCAGTTCAAGATAAAAATGGGAAATCAGTGGCGACTGTGTTTGGCAAGTGGGATGAAAGCGTGCACTATGTAGGTGGAGATTGTCAGGCAAAGGGGAAAGCCCAGGAAGCTACGTCAATGGTGCATTTATTATGGAGGCGCAGCGAACCACCCAAGTATCCCACAAGATACAACTTCACCCAATTTGCGATAACCTTGAATGAGCTAACTCTTGGTTTAAAGGTGATTATGTACTTTTTTCCATCTGGCATTTGATGTTGATTTTGTGAACTCGCCATTGTTGTATGAATTTGCACGTTCCATTATGATTTTAATTAATGTTTATACAATCCATGATAAATCTGAAATTTACATTTTAAGTCTTTGGTGCTCGATTTTATCATTAACATATTACACAACATCAGTTCTTCTTCGGCACGCTGATCAATTGACGGTGTCCCATCAGACGACCAATTTGGCAATTCTCCTTTAATCACAATATCATACTGCCGCATGGGTTAAAATCATGCAAGTCATAATATCTTATATTTTTGACCGGGTGTCATCTCTTAACAATTTTCGTGCTTGCAGGAGAAGTTGCCACCCACGGACTCAAGGCTGAGGCCTGATCAAAGATATTTGGAAAACGGAGAGTACGAAAAAGCAAATGCAGAGAAGTTGCGGCTGGAGCAGAGGCAGCGGCAGGTACAGCTTCTAACCCATATTACTTTAAAATTAGGGTTGTCACTTGTCATGTTTGTGTTTAAAGGCTAGTCGTGATGGGATCCCATATTATACCAAGATATTGTGCTCCGAACTTCTTTTACGTAGTCAAGCTTGCTTTGCTGGCCATGCTAAGAATGTGTCTCTCCCGGAATCTTGAACTATTTGGGATTAATTTCTCTGACCAATGAAATTTGGTAGTGTTGCATAATTATATTTTATCCTTGGATATTATTCTGTCACTGCTTTTGTATATCAAGTGAAGTTTATTTGCTCCGTGTCATAAAATATAATTGTGACTGCTTTTTTATATCAAGTCAAGTTTACTTACTTCTTTTTTTTTTTTTTTTTGTGCGATTTAGGCTCGGAAAATGCAAGAGAGTGGTTGGAAGCCTAGATGGTTTTCAAAGGATAAACAAACTGATACATATAGATACATTGGTGGTTATTGGGAGGCCCGACAAGAGGGGAATTGGGAGTCATGCCCAGACATATTCGGCCAGATTCCATCATTAGAGTAATTTCACAAAGAACACATTTGGCTAGTCAGGTATCTCTTTTACCTCTTATTTCTTTTTATCAAACAGTGAAATTTTTACTGATAGGAAGTGAGAGTGATAGAATTTGAGTTACTGTGTGGAACCATAGACTTGAATGTATATGTTAGATTATACCTGCAAAATCAGTAAAAATGATTTTTTGTGATGATGGAGAATACTTGTCGTTGGGCTGTTTTTGTTGAAGTGCTGCGTATTCTGAATTAGATCCTAAATCTCATCTTCGCTCGATGGAAAATGGGGTCAAATAGCTTAATAAGTCTAGATTCTGATCCTCTAAAATACTGCATATTGATTTGTCATTGTGGTCTATATCCCTGAGAAATTGACTGGAGTAATCCTATCCAAATAAGAAAATGTAAAGAAAAATGGAAGTTCCAAATGAATTTTCAGTTTCAAAATGATGATGGAACTAACTGAATCTAGTGAAAGCACATGCCTGTCTTTTTTATACACCATATTGTTAAAGGAAGTCAGGAAGAAGTTAAGGATGTGTGAATACATCAACAAGTTGATTTGCGAATTGGGTGTTTGATGGTGGGATCTGTTGCAACAGTATCTCATAAGAAATGATCGTTGAGATCTATATGTTTTGTCCATTTAGGAAAGCTGGATTGGCAGGAATGAATACAGCTGTGGCATTGTCAAATGCATTGGCACATTGGCTTAGAAACCTGACAAGGCACCCAATGTGATGCGGGTGATTCCGTGACTTGAAATTCTCAGAGTTACTTTCAATTTTGCTTTCTAGGCTATTTCATGAATCTTCTCATGTCATGAAGGATATAAGCCTCGCATGGTATGATAAAGAAGTTTTACCAACTTGGCATTTGGAAACGAGTCTATCACTGAATCCCTGGGTTGTCTAATAACATGAGGAAGAGAGGGGGGG
>JAOVYX010015041.1:0-29503 GCA_035668315.1 Drosera spatulata | reverse complement strand
CTTGAGTTAGTTTAACTATCCGAGCTAATTGGAAGTTAGAAGCTAAGGAACGTAGTGAGTTAAGCCAAAATTCATTATAGCTATTTCATGTTAATCATTACATCTAAAATTCAGGAACATCCATGATTGATCTAGGTGACTGGAAAGGAATTCAACCATCGTCCCTACATTTCTCCCTACTTAAGAAAACTCCTCTATATCTCAGCTCTATCTTAGTTTATGTTCGAACTAGTTAGTTTAGTTTTAAGTAGTTTCTTACAACAAACAACACCCCCCTCCCCCCAAACCTTAATTTTCATATTTGTAATTGTTCTTTATAGTGACTAAGGAAAGATAAATAATATTGCAACCGTCCTTGTGGGTTCGACCCTTATTTCCACTACTGTATTAATTTTATATTCTTAGAGTGAAAGCGAATGCATATAAAGTCTAATTTGACGTGCCTACGACAGCACATACCAGCGAGTTGTTGTAAGGAACCATGTGTTGGTTTGATGCGATGGGCCACCGCCTGGTTGTCGATCATCCCTCTTCCTCTTCGAACGACCAAAATGCTCATCCTTGACATTGAAGTATCGTTCACTACTGGCATCGCAGTCATATAGGTCTTGGTAGCAAACGTGTTTCTGGCCTGTTCCCTTGTCCCTGATCCTTCAGTTGAGTCCTTCAGTGAATTGCTTCTGTTTTTCCTTGTCCAAATGGCAATGTGGCGGTTGGAAACGCAACATGCTAGTGAACTTTGCAGCATACTCATAGACGGTCATGTCCCGCTGCAGAAACCTCTTAAACTCCTCTTCCTTCTGATCTTTCAAGGAATCTGGGTAAAACCAATTCCTGACGAGCTCAGTGTACTGTAACCAATTAAACCCTGGTGCCTTGGCAAGTTCTTCCACCGTGCGCCACCAGACATTGGCCTCTCCCTTCATATAGTAGAAAACGCAGTGTATCTTCCACTGGTCAGGACACTGTGTCAAATCAAACGGCTTCTCCATTTCACGGATCCAATCTTCCAATAGTGCAAGATCGTCCGTGCAGAAGAATCGGGGAGGGTTGTAGGCCAGGATACGATGGGAATAGTGATCGCCGTCATATGCTTGGGTAGGGTTATTCCTCCTTCTTTCTCTGATTAGTTCCCCCAGCAATTGCTCAAGGGCGCTAGGGGCTGGTGCATCTTGCACAGTGTTACTATTAGTTGCCACCTGTAGGGGTATGTTCAGGTTAGGAGATGATATGCTCCCAGCCTCCTGCGACTCGTTCGCGACCCCATCTTGGGACATGTTTACTGCTTCTTGCGACATGTCTGTACAACAATCATTGACATTCATAACCATTAGTAGGATAGAGTACGTGCATGTCGAAATAAGGAATTTGCATTCAGGAATTTCACTCCATTCATCCACCGCAAAAGACATCTTTTTCAGGCTACACCAGAAAGAGAGTGAAGGACTGTATTCAACCCCAAGAATTAGACAGTCCTTTCACCGAGTGTACTAATAAACTAAAAGCAACTCCTCATAGATTAATTATTCTAACCCAAATATTACAATAGTGTCCTATGAGCTGCTTAAATGTACATACAGATATAGATACTTTATAATTATCAAAATACCCCAGGAGCTGATCCTAGTCGAAGTCCATGTCAGACTCGAGAAGGTAATTCAAGTCGGAGTCCGTATCTCCATCTAAACCCGAGTCCTGGGCTGGGATTGGGGCTGAGTCTGCATCTGAGTCTGAGTCCCACACTATAGGTACGAAGAGCTCAACTATGACATCGAGAGTCATCTCCCGACTGATCTGAGGTTCGGCATCATGCCAATCCTCATTATCGTCCCAACCCCAATCAAGCTGGTCATCATCCTCCCCTTCTCCTAGGACCTCAATCATGGGGACCTCCTCCTCAGGAACTTCCTCCTCAAGGTCATCCTCGAGAACCTCCTCCTCGGGTTCACCCTCAGGGTCGTCCCCTAGAATCCCCTCTGGATCCTCCTCGGGATCCTCCTCAGGTTCCTCCTCCTCGGGATCCTCCTCAGGTTCCTCCTCCTCGGGATCCTCCTCTTCGAGATCCTCCTCTGGATCCTCCTCTTCAGGATCGACAACAGCTACTGGCTCAGCCTGTGCCTCTGGCTCTGGATCTGCCTGCGCCTCTAGTTCTGGTTCTGCCTGCGCCTCTGGCTCTGGCTCTGCCACTGCCGCTACATCCCCTACTACCCCCATCTCACCCTCAGCTATCGGTATATGCTGGGCTCTGGCACTATCACTAATGCTGGTATGGGGTCTATTACTACAGTGGATACTGTCGAGGGCCCAGCTACTGAAGGGTCTGTCTGGGTCACTGGCGGGGTGATCGGCACCTCCATAAGGTCATCCCCTGGTACCGTTCCGGGATCTACCAGTCTCTTTCTCTTCAGGGCATAACCAGCGATAGGTCGAATCAGGTATAGCTCCTCAGAATCCCTCGATCACATGCCGAGCACGTAGACTTGACCTCGCTCTCTCTCTCCCTCCGTATTTGTGTCCACAGGCAGAGGAAAGTTATCTCTATCTCTCTCCAAGATACGGCCAACATATGAAACGTCATGTGCCACTGTCCCTTCCAATGGTAGAGACCATTCTGCTTGCCGTCTACCAGTAGGTTGGTGTAAGCTGCACGATATCGGGAGTACCACGCGGTATCCGGAAGCGCCTGTAATAGGACGCATGCCTGAAGTACATGATGACGGAACAGAGGATTATCCCCAATGGCCGTCGGGATGAGGTGGTGCTCCACGAAGTGCAGTATCGGTAGCAGCTCCATCCCCCAGGCTTAGGACGAATACATGAATGTATAGTCAGTACTGGTATACGACCATCAGCATCCATCTGGGAAATACAATGTAGATATAAGCACTTGTTCAATTTGACAGGATAAAGTTTTCAAATCTCGCATCCTAACCCCCAACAACATCTCCACACCAATGCATATGCAATCCTATCATTTCGGTTTATTATATTTGTTATCATTTTCTTTAACTTCTAATCCTAAAAACCCTACTCTGATACCACCCAGTAACGCCCTGACTTTCCATACTGAAAGACACGTGAGCGTTATACCGTCACGAACCAAGTTCGTGATAAGGCCAAATAACCGAATGGATTTAGGGGTGTAGAAATCAAGAAAACTATAAATAGTAGCCACATATATAGCTTACAGTTTCGAATACCTGTTTAGTTACAGCATTGGTGCAAAAGCAACACAGATCGATTATTATATTAAACAAAATAGTCCTCTGATCTGCTAATACATCCAAAAGTGTGTGATATCATCTATATGCATGTAAGCTCACACTAAGAATTTTCAGGTGCTGTTGGAGGCATACCTGCAATTGAAACACATAACCGTGAGCTAACGAAGCTCAACAACCTAAGGTGTATGAAACCCAATTACAGAAAACTTTTGCTAACGGCTATGACGACCCCCGAAAGTCCCTAAAATATTTTTATAATATGATATGAAAATATGGGTGCCATATCAAACACTTTTGTTTCACATTTGCTTATATGGCTTCGTATCGCTTTTAAGAGTCATTCCTTTCTTTTGCAGTTATTTAGGATTCATGACTTGACTCAAAAGTGGCAACTCCAAGGATATGACCAACTCGGAGTACAGAGATAAAATGTCAGCCGTCAGCCGGGCTACCTAACAGATTATTTTTTCGCACCTGCCTACTCTGTGCGTTGCTTTGCACCTCTTGTGCGCATTCAATGAGGCACTGTATGCCAGCATTGAGATGATTTGGGCCTCCCTACAGAGAGTACCTGCCACAACGACGTCGAAGTCGCTGCATGCATGCAAAGAGGATGGGGGATGCCCATCGCTCCCTAGCTAGTTCTCACCCGTGACGATGACTCAGAGAATAACACTAGAGTGCAATGACTCAAACCCAAGCCACCAAAGCTATTCAAGGAAGAAACAAATGATCGCAATGGATCAAAGAAGAGACGCCATGTTCGACCTTCTCAATATTTTCAGAGAAAACGACCAACAATCCAAAAGGGATGCCAATGTCGACCTTATCAGTTCAAGGATGCGATATTTCTTATTCGTTCGCTTTTTCATTAGTTCACACAGATAGTATAACTATGCTCTACATCCCCCATTTCCTTTTTATTTATCGTTTAGTGATCGCTTTCATTTATTTCCCGAGAGGGTATATATAATATAATGGTGTGTATTCCAATTCATTTTCACCACAAATACCCCACAACATATATCAACATATAAAACAATCATCCCCGGTCTCGATCCTAGTGTCAAGGCTTGTTATTATAACCCGATCCCCCTCATGGTGTAATTTGTACCCCTTTTTAATACATAATCCCGTGATCGAGTAAAACCCGTCGTATTGCCATTCTAAGCATACATATGTCTGTCCATGGTATTTTAAGATCATAATTAGCATAAATTTATGTACGCATGTGTTCATGCATGTACCCACGCAAAATTTATGGAAACTAGGGTTTCGTTATCGCCTTAACACATCAACGAAGAACCCATGCATATCATCGCCCTCCTGGTGGTACACTCCTCTTCTCATTCATCAGAACACATCACATTGATGAACTATTAAGCACGAGACAGATCGAGAGGGGTTAGGTTACCTTTGAAGCGTGTTTAACCCTAGTTTCACTTAAGGGTAAAGAAACCTTAGCAACTTTGATACCCAACATCACCTGACGCTATCCAAGTTCCGTCACTCCTCTGTCCTCGTCACCGTCACTGTCGGTTGTCGGAATGTCTGTCGAAATATCATCGGAAATTCGTCGGGAAGCTTCGTTAAGTCGTTTTACGCTCGTTCATACACATCCCTTGGCACCCATGACATCAAGAACCCGTCCCCCGCTCCGCCACCCCGCTGCCCTTCCTCTGTCCCACTGGCTACCTGATGTTAGTCGGAAATACGCCGAAAGTTTACCGGAGTGTCGTCGGAAAACTTCTATGAAGCGTTCTAAGCTCCTCTCCTCTTAAACTTCGAACTCAAAACGTCCAAGCCTCGTCCCCTGTCGCTACCTGTCTACCACTGCCTTCCCGGAGCTGCTGGTGGCCGGAGGACGTCGCAGGAGTGTCGAGGTTGTTGGTGGCAATTGTGATGGGTTCAGGGCGGTGATCCACCGCGCAGGGGGAGCTTCCTCGATGTCGTCAGAGGTCGTTGGCTACAAGGGCGAGGCTGTTGGTGGTGGTTGGTTGGTGGCCGGAGTGGTGATGGTGTCTAGCGATGGCGGTTTGGTTCGACGAAGAACGACAACGATGGCGGCTTCGATCCTCCGAAGAACAAGACGGCGAGGGCGGCTGCTTGGTGATGATGATGAAGATGATGATGGCGGCGCGGTTGTGATGAGGAGAGGTCAAAGAGATGGTGAAGATGATGGTGAAGATGATGGTGTGCGAAGGTGGTTGATGGAGTTGATGAATGATGATGGCGAGCGAAGGTGATGGTGGCGCAGTGGCGGTTGTGTGAAGGAGGTGATAGTGGAGAGGTGGTGGCTGCCTGGTGGTGATGATCGGCGCGGCGGCGTCGTTTGGTTGTGAGAGCGTTGAAGATGGCGGCGGCTGATGATGAGAATGATGGGGCGGGATGGTGAGTGATGGAGATAAAGGTGAAGGTGGGAGTGGTGGAGAAATTAGGTAAATGTGGGAAAATATCACATTCCGTCCCACGATACGTTTCGTTCAATCCATTATTTACCTAAATTTTGCAATATTAATTCATCGATTATTTTATTTGCATCGATAAATTTATCCCATAATTAATAATATCACGTTCTATGTAATATTCATTATTTATGGGATTTAAAATCATCACTCCTATCTTGCAACATTGAGAACGTTATAATGTTATAACGTTATTTGTTCGTAATATTTATTATCGTAACGATCATTTAATCATTCTAAATATTTCATCGTCAAATTTGATTTAATAATCAAACATTTTCTTGGATTAAATCCATAACCTTTAAGCGCAACTGTTCTTAATTCGTAACGTTATATGTAACGTCTTTTATTTGCGTTTTATTTACATACGTACTGTACGTATGTTATATATTCATTTTTAAATTGTCAAAATTTTCGGGTGTTATAATAATGCCCATGTATAACTCTCTGTTTTCTTACTATTAAGATAAGTGAACAAAAACGAGTACGTCAATCTTGTGGAGCCGACTCCCACAACCTTCACGAGCAGTAATCGATACTCGTTTGTTTTGTAGGTTGCATCAATGAAAAACACATGTAGAAAGTTGATAGACAATTTAAGACTCGTGGAATGACATCAAAAGATGTCTGTGATTTCATTTGGGTTTGGGTTTGGGTTTGAAAGAAATTGATGGAGATATTTTTTTTTTTCAATTAAATGGCTTAGGACATATTGGATGGGAATTAGGCTTCCTCACTCATTTTTTTTGTGTAAATAGATGACAATATGTACACTCTCCACATTTGTGGGGTTGGAAGGATCTCTTTATTTTAAAACAGAAATAATATCACGAGTCACAGTACTGTTAGTATTTCAATCGTAAAATTTACTTCGTATGGTTTCAATCTAGATGGAAATTCATAACCATGAAAATCTTATGCAGGTTCATGATTATGAAAATCATAAACGACCTTTAATCCCTACATGACACACTCTGAAGGTTTGGGTATACCTTGTAACTCAAACGAACGGTCATATTTTTTAGTATCCATAGTTTTGTTAAAGATGTGGCTTGAATAGAAAATGTGAAGTTTTGTATTTTTCTCTTCTTTCACAACCAAGAACAAATCTTAACATTTTAGGATCTGTGAAATTTAAAATAATTATAACGATATCATTTTGTAAACCGATTTCTTTCACCCACGATAATTATTGATCCCTTTAATAATGCAAGTACTAATATCCCAAAAAGGGAATAATATCTGACATCCAGCCGTGCTGCATTCATTGAACTCGCAACACAAATTCATTTATCCAATACGTCATCAACCCGTGAAACAAAATCCACGAACTCTAGCGCCAAATTCATCGAACCCAACTCAATTCACATTCAAATAGCCCTGCCCACAAATCTGTCAATCACAATTCTTTCCGACACCGCGCCACACATTCGAAATTCCCGATTCCCACTCGATCAAACACGTGTGATTTCACCAGATTCAGAGACGCAATGGCGGATTGGGCAACCCCTCCTATAAATTCGCGATCTTGCCAATCAGCCCTCATCCGGCCACCACTCACCAAAATCCCCCTTTTCTCCTCCTTCGCCGGCGACTGAGATATTCCGGCCCAATTCCGGTGAATTCCTGCGAAATTCCGGCGGGAGATGATGGACTCGGTGAAGGGAGATGACGATTCGGGGAGTTCTCGTCGGAAGATGATCGAGCAGCGTAGGTCTGGCGGGGCCCAGAGAGCTGATTTTCTCAAAAAGTGGCTCACGCGACGCTCGGAACCGGAGTCGGCGGCGGCGGCGTGCGGGTCAAGTGGGTGGGCGTCGGTGATGGGGCCGCGGGGGGAGATCGAGGACGCCTTCAAGGTGGCGACGGGGTTCCTAGGGTGTTTGACTACTTCGCGGTGTTTAACGGCCACGGTGGGGCCGCGGTGGCGGAGGCGTGCAGGGATCGAATGCACGTGATCTTAGAGGCTGAGGTGGTGGCCGCGGTGGAGGAGGGTGGTGGTGGTGGAGTTGATTGGGAGAGGGTGATTGGGAGGTGTTTTGAGAAAATGGATAATGAGGTGGCGGGCCGCGGTGGCGAGCAGAGGAAGTATGGGGTGGCGCCAGGTTCGACGGCGGTGGTTGTTGTGGTTGGCAACGAGGAGATCGTCGTTGGCAACTGCGGCGACTCCAGGGCAGTCTTGTTTCGTGGTGGCTCCGTTGTTCGTTTGTCGTCTGATCCTAAGGTACTTGCACTCATCTTTGGTTGAGTATTCAACTATCATGTATATTATTTGTACTAACTCATGGATTTGTGCGGATGTGCTACTAGTTCTATTTTACTGAATGTTTCATGTGTTGGTAACAAAGAACAATGATTTAGTATTATTTATGTATTGCTTTTGAATTGGGTTGTACTGTTTGATCCCTAAATCGTCATGTTCGAGTACTTTCCCGTTACTATAGGCAGCCTAGACGGAAGAACTGGTTGGGAAAGGTTTGAATCCATCCCTGCGATTTTGCTGAACATTTCATAGATCAAAGAATGTTAATGTCAAGTTTTTGGATTAATATGTATAGGGATCACTCCAGGAGGTAGACTACTCATCTTGGTCCTTGCCAAGTTGCCATCAAGTGATGAAGCATGTAACTCGGTTCGACAACTGTTAAACTATTTAGACACTAATGTAGTAAGGTTTTTCTCTTATTTTCAGCCCGAAAGACCTGATGAGTTGGCTAGAATCGAAGCTGCTGGAGGACGGGTGATAAACTATAAAGGTGCCCGTGTTATGGGAGTTCTGGCAATTTCAAGGTCGATAGGTATGCACAATTTATAGATCCCGGAAGCTTGGTTAGAGTATCGTGTTTTGAATTCATGTGTGCTGATTCAGGTTCTGACTCAGGTGATCACTATTTGAGGCCTTGTGTGATATCTCGACCAGAAGTTGATGTCTATGGTTGAACCTCTGATGATGAGTTTCTGATCTTGGCAACTGATGGCTTGTGGGATGTTATGTCCGATCAAGAAGCATGTCAACTAGTGAAAAAATGTCTCTGTTGCGGGAACAATGGGGATCCTGAAACCGCGGCTACCGGGGCAGTCATTGGATTTCGAAACAGAGCTTCAAGTGCTGCTGGTCTTCTAGCGCAGTTGGCTATTGCTAAGGGAAGTGATGACAACATTACAGTTATAGTGGTTGCATTTAGGAAATCCAAAGTCTTAACCCATTTATGAATTCTTGTCCTTACGTCTCTTGTGTTGTGCATCGACTAGTAATAGCTGGTAGGCCAATATAAAAGATGGATAGAATTCATTTCTGGAAACAGGTTATCTAAGGATTTCCTAATCTTGACCACTATGACACCAATGTTGTCATTGCTACCCTGAACAATAGCCAAATGTGCTAGTAGTGGATGTTCGATATTTCAAGTTTCTCCTCGTAGCTCAAGGAGTGTTTGGCTACAATGAAAGCAAGTGAAGAACGGCTTTAAGAAGCAAATGAAGCCGAAGGCGATGTTCGGTAAATCTCGATGTGCATCTTTTTCTCCTCACAAAATGGGTTAGGCTTTTTGAAGAGCTGTGTTTGGCTCTTCAGTTTTTAGACTTCTTAGTGTCGTTTCTATAACTTGCTTTACTCTTTACCAAGGGCTATTACTGTTCTGTTTGTGTTATGT
This sequence comes from Drosera spatulata, assembly GCA_035668315.1. NCBI lineage: Eukaryota > Viridiplantae > Streptophyta > Magnoliopsida > Caryophyllales > Droseraceae > Drosera > Drosera spatulata. The sequence continues at coordinate 20,164 of JAOVYX010015041.1, read as the reverse complement.
CGTTGAGAAATAATCTAAGTTGTGTTACAGGTTTTACTGTTGTTCCGGAGCAGCACATCTATGACATTATATAACGAGGATAAAGGTTGAAGGGAAAATGGTTCCTACTGCAGGTAATAGGCAGGAAAATGGTTCTCCACCACATGTGTTTTTAAAACTTTTTAAAAAAAAATTAGTTTAATTTTTTTTCAAAACCTGAATTGTGATGAAAATTGTTCCTGTAACTGTAACTGTTTTGCAGCAGGAACAATTTCCCAAGGTTGAAATGTATCATGGAATGATCCAACGCTTACATCCTCCGTTCGACGAACAATGTTGAAAGATATGAAAGAGAAGTAATTATACATCACACACTACTCAAATGCATGAATGGACAGTACGGACTATTAAAGATTACCATACTTGATCTACAAATCTAGCGATTATTCGATTGTCAAAGCTTCATCCTGTTCTTATACAAATGCTTCCATCAAATAGATTACTGCGATGTTTTACTCCGACGATATTCTTCAAGGTGAATGATATAAATATATAATCCCTTCAATTATATAGAAATTAATTAATAAAACTTAGAAGTATTAGGTATGATGTTGTTAGTGTGCTTAGGTTGAAAATCAGTTAGGTATCTACAGTTTAGGTTAAATGTTGGAGAGCAGACGGTCACAGATGAAGAGCATTGTGGACCATCAGATGTAGACCATTACAAAGGATTTCGATAAGACAACTAAGACATGCATGGACAACAAAAATCATGTAAATATTTCAGGATTTAGGATTAATCTTGCAGATAAGGGTCAACATAGCAATGCATGGATTGCATCAGATCTGGATGCACACAAGGTTGCAGCAGTGACTGGATGCAGACGAGGTCTCAACGGTACTGAGTGCAAATTGAGTTACATCAGACTAGAGTGTAGCAGAGATTATTGTTTTGGTTGGGACAAAAATCTAAGGATCAATCACATCGAAGATTTGAGGTTCAGAGTGACAATACGAAGATTAGAAAAAGGTGTGCTGTCAACATCAATGAAGGATCACATGCGACAAGTTGTCACCATCAGGTCAAGTACACAGTCACGGGTTCATTCCCTCAGCCTATAAAAAAGGATCAAAGAGGTCAAAGAGCAGTGCTGTCAAACGAGAGATTGAACGTACAAAGTGTGCAAAATCAATATGAATTCAAAAACTGTTCAAGTGAATTGAATTGAAGAACAGAAAGAAGGAGGGTTCACTAATCTGCAATGAAGAATAGAAGGTGCAGCAGAGTCTAGTAAAGGATCTATGTTAAGGATTTAGGCTCTTCGCCTTTGACAAGTTAGCTAGATTGTAAACGGGTTGTTTTGTAAACCAAAAATAAGAAGATAGTGAACTCACCTCTTGGATTGACTAAACTGGTCACCAAGGGAAGACTGGACTAAGCTCTCAATTATCAGTTGATAACGAGTGTTTGAACCAGTATAAATCCTGTGTTTTTTATTGGCTTTTCATTGTTTTGAATTGTTATAACTGTTAAGAATCAATCATAACATCAAATAGAGACAAACTCTCAAAGTTTAAGTATCTACTGTAGACCTTCTTAGTAGTCTGTATAGAACATCAGTGTATTGAAATACACTATTCCGTTGCATTATAGTGAAAAATTTAAAACAACCTATTCACCCTCCCCCTTCCCTCTAGGTTGTTCCTGTGGATCTTACAATTATTATCAGAGCCTGACTTTTTAGACTTAATAGTTTTGAAAAGAAAAGGTTATTTATTTTGATAAATTTCTACAAAGAAGATACTAACATTTTATTTTGTGAAGAAATAATGGCTCCTCCAAAGTTATCCAAATGCCCCAACAGTGGAGAGCCACTAGCCTGCTCATTCGACAAGTTCAATCACTGGAAGTTAAGAATGCTTGCACATCTGGATTCAATTGATGAAAAAATGCATGACGTGATCACAGATGGGTCATATATTCCAAAGATGACAGATCCAATTGATGCATCCAGGGAAATAGACAAACCCAAGTCTCTCTCGACAAAAGAGGAATGAGATTTGGTGCTGGTGGACATAAGAACAAGAAATCAAATATTCAAAGCTCTTGATGATGATATGTTAATTGTATACAACCACTGCAAAGGAAGCATGGGACGATCTAGTGCCCAAAAATGAAAGAACAAATGAAATCAGGAAAAAAAAAGAAGGATGTCCTAATACAACAGAATGATTGGGTCTCAATGAGATTTGATGAAAACTTGACCAGCTTCTATGAGAGGTTCAATGTGCTCATCAACAATCTCAAAACTTTATGAAAGACGTTTGATATCAAAGAAGTCAACCTAAACTTCATGAGATCACTTGATGAGATTTGGGGAACAAACACCACAGCCATAAGGAGTCCTGGGATCTTGCTAAGATGTCCTTGACACAGCTGTATGGTGTATTGTATACCTACAACCTGTTAGTTGAGCAGAAGAGATAAATTGATGAGGATAGGAAGAAAACTCTGGCCTTCAAAGTTCAAGAAAAAACTTCTGAGATCCATGATAGAAGAGGAGATCAGTGACACCTCGTATGCAAGTGAACAAACAATATCAAAAGAACTGGCACTGATGGGCAACAAGTTCAGAAAGTTGATCAAAAAGAAAAATCTGAAAAAGAATTTCTCAAACAAAGCCAAAGAAGCAGAGGAGGTCTGCTACAACTATGGAAAGCCAGGACACTTTGCTGCACAATACAAACGACCTGCACAGGAATCGTATGCACAGAGGAACAAAAAGAAATATAGCAAAAGGAGCTCTGGAAGGAAAGAAAAGGGCAAGGCCTATGCTGCTAAAGCCTGGAGTGAGACAGAATCAGATAATGAGGAGACAATCTCAAACGCACAACTCTGTCTCATGGCAAAAAATGAAGAAAATCAGCAGGTATTCGATCTTTATAACTCAGATGCTACTCTAAAGGAATTGAAGGAGTCTCTTCAAAAAACCTCTGAAACTTTATTTCCCTTTCAAGGGAAAATAAAAACAATTTCAAACTTATTGCAAATCTCAGAGAGAATTATAATTTGGCATATGAAGAGATTTACAGTATATCAAGTGACCCAGTAGTGGCTCAAAATGAGCTGAAGAAATCAGATGAGAAGGGGAAGTTTCGAAATCCAGTAGTGGAAACACTCATAAAGAGAAATGCTGAGTTAGAAGCTCAAGTAGATACATGCAATGGAAAGACCCTGAATTTACAAAAGATGCTAAACATGGGTCAATCCTCACATGATCCGTCAGGATTAGGCTACAAGAACTGATTGAATGACCTTTCACACTAAAAAATGAACGATAATACCACAACCAGTAAGAAAAAGGTAAAACAGACCTCTACAAAAGTCTTACAGAAGGGTAAAGTCTCTCCTGAAGAAGGAGAGCAGAGGAGTAAGGCCTCTGCTACTCAAACCAAAAGGGTTAAAACCTTGAACAAAGTACCAGCACGAACTGGTGCAAAACACCACAATATGCAAATGGCCTGCAATCATAAGATTGAAGCCAACAAGAGGCCATACAAACCCCAGTATGCACCAAATTACTCAGTGTGGAACAATACTTCCAATACTGCATGGAGAAGACCATATTAGAAAATCAGCTACTCATACAAAATGCAGCAGAGGGGGTGGAGTAACACTAGCGGACCACCTAGAGCAATAAGACCAAGGATCTACTGCTATACTTGTGGCAAACTTGGTCATAAATCATTCGAATGTTGGACTCCACACAAGAAAATTATTCAGGTGTGGGTGTCCAAAACTAACAAATAAGGACCCATATTTATGGGTACCATGTATAAGGTTTTCAATTCTTTGTTTCAGGAACAACAAGATGAAATGGTACTTAAACAGTGGGTGCTCAGGACACATGACTGGGAACAAAAGCATATTGAAAGATTACAGACAAGAGGAAGGGCCACTAGTCATCTTTGGAGGAGGCAAGACAGGTAAAACTAAAGGTTATGGATGTAGCTTATGTTAAAGATTTAGAACATAACCTGCTGTCCATTAGTCAATTATGTGACAAAAATTATGATGTTTCCTTCACTCATGATTCATGTCAAGTAAAAGACAAAGTCACCAAAAAACTCAAGCTGGTAGAAACTAGAAAAGAAAATATTTATGCAGTAGACTTCAATTCATCTTAATCAGCACAAATTACATGTTTTTATACAAAAGGTGCTGAAGATACAAACTGCCTATAGCATAAGAGATTAGCACTCCTAAATTTCAAAACTATAGCTAAGCTGTCCTTAGAAAACTTAATAAGAGAACTTTCTCAAATCAAGTTTAGAAAGGAGAAGCTGTGCAAATCATGTCAAGAGGAAAAGCAGACTAGAGGAAAGTTTTAAACCTCTAAACTCATGAGAATCAGTTAGAATAATATAACTACTACACATGGATCTTTTTGGTCCAATATAAGTAGAAAGTTGAAGAGTGTATAACAAGAGAACTCAAATCATGTAGGAAGTTTCAAACCTCTAAACTCATCTGATTCATCAAAAGAAACATTTCTAGGATATTTCACAACTATTAAAGCCTTCAGAGTGTATAACAAGAGAACATAAACAGTTGAAGAGTCATTTCATGTTTCTTTTGATGAATCAGAAATATCCATCCGTGCTGCTAATCTCTTTGATGAGAAATATGCATGCATAGATGATGAACAGGATGCTGACAAGAGCTCTGAAGTTACTGAAAAGGATGAGCAATATCCACACACAGAAGAGAATAGTAATGCAGCAGAGCCGGAACAACCCACAATACAACAACTGGAACACATCACCATTGATCAAGATAAAAGGAGATGGATCAAGGCACATAGACAAGATGACATCATTGAAAACAAGGATGCACCTGTGCAGACTAGAAGAGCAACAACCAGAGAGTGCCTGTCTGTAAGCTTCATATCAGAAATGGAGGCAAAGACAACAAATGAAGCTCTAAGTGATCCAAACTGGATTGATGCCATGCAAAAAGAACTTACACTGTACATTGAAAAATTTAAAACAACATATTCATCCCCCCCTCTAGGTTGTAATTATGGATCTTACAATTGGTATCAGAGCTTGACTTTTTACACTTAACAGTTTTGAAAAGAAAAGATCACAACTTTTGATTTACTTCTACAAAGAAGTTACTAGCATTTTATTTTGTGAAGAAATCATGGCTCCTTCAAAGCTACCTAATTGCCCCAACAGTGGAGAGTCACTAGCATGCTCTTTTGACAAATTTAATCACTCGAAGCTGAGGATGCTTGCACATCTGGATTCAATTGATGAAATAATACATGATGTGATCACAGATGGGCCTTATATTCCAAATATGCCGGATCCAGTTGATGCATCCAGGGAAGCAGATAAACACAAGTCTCTCTGGATAAAAGAGGACTAGGATTTGGTGCTGGTGAAAAGAAGAGCAAGAAATCAAATATTCAAAACTTTTGATGATGATATGTTTAAAATAGTGGTTCATATAACCACTGCAAAGGAAGCATGAGATGCTTTACTGCTCAAGAATGAAGGAATAAATGAAATCAGGGAAAACAAGAAGGACGTCCTGATGCAGTAGTATGATTGAGTCTTAATGAGATCTGATGAAAACTTGACCAGCTTCTATGAGAGGTTCAATGTACTCATCAACAATCTCAAAACGTTAGGGAAGACTTTTGATGACAAGAAAGTCAACCTAAAGTTCATGAGATCACTTGGTGAGATTTGAGAGATAAAGACCACAACAATAAGGGAGTTCAGGGATCTTGCCAAGATGTCCATTGCACAACTGTATGGTGTACTGCATACATACAACCTAGAAGTAGAGCAGAAGAGACAGATTGATGAGGCTATGAAGAAAAATATGGCCTTCAAAGCACAAGAGAAAATTCTGAGATCCATGATAGAAGAGGAAACCAGTGACACCTCGTCTATAAATGAACAGGCTATATCAGAAGAACTTGCAATGATGGGCAAGAAGTTTAGAAAGGTGTTCAAGAAGAAAAATCTCAAGAAGAACTTCTCAAACAAGACTAAAGAAGCAGAGAAGAAGGTCTGCTACAACTGTGAAAAGCCAAGGCACTTTGCTGTACAATGTAGACGATCTACATAGGAATCGTCTGCAAAAAGAAATATGGAAAAGGAAATTCTAGAAGAAAGGAAAAAGACAAGGCTTATGCTGCTAAAACCTGGAGTGAGACAGGCTCAGATGATGAAGAAACAATCTCTAATGCTCAGCTCTATCTCATGGCAAAGAATGAAGAAAAACAACATGTATTTGATCTCTCTAACTCATATGTAACTTTAGAGGAATTGAAGGAGACACTTCAAGAAACCTCTGAAAGCTTTATTTCCCTCTCAAGGGAACATAAAGAGAATCTCGAGTTGATTGCAAATCTCAGAGAGAATTACAATTTAGCATATGAAGAGATTGATTGTATAACAAGTGATCTTGCGATAGCTCAAAATGAGCTGAAGAAATCAGATGAGAAGGTAAAGCTTCTTAATGCAGTAGTGGAAACACTCAGCTCTGTCTCATGGCAAAGAATGAGGAAAAACAACAGGTATTTAATCTCTCTAACTTAGATGTAACTTTAGAGGAATTGAAGGAGACACTTGAAGAAACCTTTGAAAGTTTTATTTCCCTCTCAAGAGAATATAAAGAGAATCTCGAGCTGATTGTAAATCTCAGAGAGAATTACATTCTTTTGCAAAGAATGAGAAATACTACGATAGCTCAGGTAGATACAAGGAATGGAAAGACCCTGAACTTGAAAAAGATGCTAAACATGGGCCAATCCTCATATGATAAGACAGGATTAGGTTACAAAAACTGGTTGAATGATCTCTCACACTCAAAAGTGATTAATAGTGTCACAACCAGTCAGAAAGAGGCAAAGCAGACCTCTGCAAAAGTCTTATAGAAGGGCAAAGCCTCTACTGAACAAGGAGAGCAGAGGAGTAAGTCCTCTACTGCTCAAACCCAAAGGGTTAATTCCTTGAGCGAAGTACCAGTACGAACTGGTGCAGAACACCACAAGGTGTAGAAGGTCTGGATTCATAAGATTGAAACCAGTAAAAGGCCATACAGACCACAATACGCACCAAACTACTCATTATGGAACAATACTTCCAATACTGCATGGAGAAAACCACATCTGAAGCCCGTCTCAATATGCAGAATGTAGCAAAAGAGATCGAGAAACACTAGCAGACCACCTAGGGCAATAAGACCAAGAGTCTACTACTATACCTGTGACAAATCTGGCCACAAGTCATTCGAATATTGGACGCCACACAAGAAAATTATTCAAGTGTGGATGCCCAAAATTAACAAGTAAGGACCCATACTTGTGGGTATCATGTACAAGCTTTCAATGCTTTACTGCAGGAACAACTGGATGGAACATGGTACCTGGACAATGGATGTTCTGGGCATATGACAGGGAACAAAAGCATTCTGAAAGATTACAGAAAAAAAGGACCCCTAGTCATCTTTGGAGGAGGCAAGGCAGATAAAACTAAAGGTTATGCAACCCTTTGTACAGGTTCCTTAATCTTTAGAGATATAGCTTATGTTAAAGGTTTAGAACATAACCTATTTTCCATTAGCCAATTATGTGACAAAAATTATGATTTCTTTTTCACTCATGATTCATGTCAAGTGAGACAAAATCACCAAAGAAGTCAAGCTCATAGGAACTAGAAAAGGAAATATCTATGCAGTATACTTTAATTCATCTGAGTCAGCATAGATTACATGCTTTTATACAAAAAGTGCTGAAGATACAAACTGGCTATGGCATAAAAGATCAGCTCACTTGAATTTCAATACTATAGCTAAATTGTTCACAGAAAACCTAGTGAGAGGACTTCCTCAAATCAAGTTCGAAAAGGACAAGTTATGCAGACCATGCCAAGAGGGAAAGCAGGTTAGAACAAGTTTCAAACCCCTAAACTCATTAGAATAAGTTAAAATACTAGGACTATTGCACATAGATCTTTTTGGTCCAGTAGAAGTAGAAAGTTTGGATAGAAAGAAGTATATCCTAGTTATAGTAGATGATTATTCAAGATATGCATAGGTAATGTTCTTGCACAAAAAGAGTGAAACTTACAGTCTACTAACTAGATTTGTAAGGCAAGTTCAAAACGAGAAGGGACTGAAATAATCACAATTAGAGGTGATCATGGCATTAAATTTGATCAGACAGGAGTAGATGTTTACGGTAATGATCATGGCATTAAACATAACTTTTCAGCACCCAAGACACCTCAACAAAATGGGGTAACAGAAAGGAAAAATAAGACACTTATGGAAGCTGCAAGAACAATGCTTGTTGATGCTGATTTATCAAAAATCTTCCGGACAGAAGCAGTAAACACTGCATGCTATGTCCAAAATAGATGTCTTAGACATAAGTTGCACAAAAAGATCCCCTATGAACGGTGGAAAGGAAAGATATCAAGTGTCAAATACTTTCATGCTTTTAGATGCAAATGCTTTATACATAACAATAATAAATATCATTTAGGAAAATTTGACCCTAAGACAGACGAGGGTTTTTAGGGTACTCCATAACTAGTAAAGCCTTTAGAGTATATAACAAGAAAACAAAACCAGTTGAGGAGTTAGTTCATGTATCTTTTGATGAATCTAAAATATCCGTGCGTGATGTTAATGTCTTTGATGAGGAATGTGCATGCATAGATGATGAACAGGATGCAGACAAGAGCTCTAAAGCTGCAGAAAAGGATGAGTAGTCTACACACACTGAAGAGAACAATAATGCAGTAGAGCCAGAGCAGCCCACAATACAACAATAACTGGAATAAGTGAGAGGGCTTTGTCTGAACAATAATGTCAATGCGGTGAACAGTAATGCTAAAGAGGGCTTTTGTCTTCTTCTTTGATGGATACTCCAGACATCTGCTTGTCTAGAGCTTTCTGATTTGCCAAGATGCTCTCCAGCTCCGTGAGAGTTAGCTGAGTGGCTCATCCACGGGTTGCCGTAATAAGACCATTAAACTCCGATCTTAACCCATGAATAATAATCCTCCACGTCGGGGATCACTAATTGGATTGTCTGGATCCAATTTAGACATTTCTTCACATAAAGCCTTGACTTTAGTGAAGTACTAATTTATCGTCAAGTCTCGTTGTAAGACTAACATAAGCTCATTCTACAGTTGTTGAAGTCGGGCATCGTTTGTTTTGGTAAACAAGGTGGCTTGAGTGTTCAACACTTCCTTGGGCGTTTTTGCATCCTTGATTCTGTGTAGAAATTCATCTTCTCCAGAAATGCTAAGAGTGAACATCTTACCAGCTTTGACCTTCCATTTCTTAAGGTTGTCCTCCGGCTCTTTTGGTGGTGTTGCATCAGGCACGACAACAATCCCCCAGATATTTTGACCGAGGAATTAAAACTTCATTCCGATGCTCCAAATGCTATAGTTGCTGCTATTTAACTTCTCGACATTGCGGAATGAGCGACTAACTTTTGCTATAGTGACTTTGTAAAAAATTTTACCTCGTGGTAAGAATATTTTTTCCACAACAGTAATATTTACAATTCCAAATTAGAAGAGTAAAAAATATTTCTGTTAGTAACTTTATTTTTAATTGGTCGGTAAAATTTATCGAGTTGGAAAAACTTCAGTCTGGTAAAAATAATATTTCACAAACTACATACCTTCGACTTAGCTATGATACCACATTTTGGAAAAACCAGATCGTCGGAACCATATTATATCGAGAAATGCAATTTCTAATTAGAGTAGAATATTATAAACTCGTGCACTTTATAAAGAAATCACACGCTAATTGTGTTTAACACTAACTAATTACATCACACTTTTATTTGGATACACTCTATGAACTTTACAACAAGAAATGTCTTGCACTTTAGCTACTTAAGCTTTACTAATCTTGTTGTTTTGTTGTGTGTTTTGACACAAACAAATGACCTCCTTATATAGGCAACTATCCCTCCCTTTTTCATGTTTTTGATCTTGGCCGATTATGAAAAAAACACCAAACATGTGTTGGTCGGTTGGAGTTTAACAAGAAACACATTAGACAGTAAAGTGAACATAAGGAGAGGAAATAGATAAGAAGAAGAGAGGGGAGGAGTTGGATGGTGCATGGACGACGTTTTAATATTTGATGGAATCATTTGTATAAGAATAGTTTGATGCTTTGACAATTGAATATTCGCTTGATTTGTGGATCAAGTATGATGATTTTTTTTGTAGTCTATATTGTTCGTCCATGCATTTGAGAACTGTGCGATGTGTTAGTTTTTATCATCTCTGTCGATGTTGTTCGTCGAACGAAAGATGTGGGTGTTTAGTTATTCCATGATACATTTCAACCTTTACCATCATTATGTAATGTCATAGATGTGCTGCTCCAGAACAACAGTAAAATATGTAACACAACTTTGATTATTTCTCAACGACATGACTTAACTCAAACAGAATAGTTAGAGCCCTTACCGCTCAAAGAACAGTAAGAGCCCTTGGTAAAAAGTAAAGCAAGTTAAAGAAACGACGCTTAACCCATTTTGTAAGGGAAAAAGGCTCTTATTGAGATTTACCAAGCATCCCTAGCGGCTTCGTTTTGCTTCTTAAAGTTGTTCTTCACTTGCTTTTATTGTAGCCAAACACTCCTCGAGTTACAAGTGAAAACTTGTAATATGAAACATCCGCTACAAGCATAGTTGGCTATTGCTCAAGGAACCACAGTTGGCTATTGCTTAGGTTAGCAATGACAACATTAGTGTCATAGCATTGGATACCGACTTGAAAGTTGAGTCCTTCTCCTTCAGTTGGTTCATTAAGTTGATCAACTCGATAATCTTTGGTGTAAGGAATTCCACCTTAGTTTTAGCCCTCTCGGCCTTGTGGACAAGGTCGAGATAGTTTGAAACCATTTGAAAGAAAGAAAAAGAGAAGTGGGAAAAGTAAGAAGACAAGAGCCAAAAACAAGGGACAAAGACAGACAAAACATTACCTGATGTATCAAGTGGCAGTCGTCCGTGACCGTAGTCTCCAGGCTATCGGGGAGAAGGGAAACTCGATCAAAAGGAAGGAGTAAAGATTCCAACATCATACGAGTCTTCGTCTCGGACGAACGGCTGGAAGCTTTGTTGTCGTTCCTCTAGGTCGACAAGTAGAAAGGACTGTCAGGGGTTTCGAACACAACTCCTTCCTCTGGTTATGGGCCAGAAGGAACAGCTCCAACTGGCTCCTCAAAACGTATGGAAGATACAGATCGGCGAGGTGGGCTCGACCGAACTCTCTTCTCTGGACGACAAGTTGGAGGAGGTTCTAAGTTCGAGACGTCGGAAGGATTAGTATCCAGTAGCGCCTCGTTTGAGCTCTCTTCTCGTTGTAAGTCTATTGCTTGAAATTAATCAACTCAGTAGGATTCAACCTCGCTTCTTGACTAGATTTAGATTAACCTCGATAGTCCATCGAGTTGGAATCATCCGAGGTACTGAAGAAGTAACCAAGTAGAAAGTAGTTTTAAAACCCTTTAAGAGTATCTGGGATATCTTTAATAACTTTAAGCTTTGACCGACCAGCAAAATAATATCATCCCTCGGCATTGAGATTAACACGGTCGTAGTATTTAAAAAACAAGTTTACAATGACCACTGATCCGAGTATACCGGCTTGCTTGGCGTATATAAAAAAAACCCAATGACAAGTCGGATAGCATTGTGGATAAACATGACCGGAGTCATATTTAATGTTTGGAAAAGAAAGTTAAGGAAGATATGGATTGGAAAGTTAAATCCAGCCTCAAAAAGGTTGTAATAGACCGGAAGCTCATAAGATCGGAACTCGTAGCAAACAGTTTGCCTGAGAGTTTTAGGTTAGATCCCTAATAAAGACCAAAAGAAGACTTGATTGAGTCAAGGTCTTCTTCATTCATATCGAAAAAACTAGTTATTATGCTCAAAGGGAAGGGCTAAAATAAGTTTAAAGGCTCTACTTCGACGATAAAGCGAGAGTCACTATCGTCATCCGAGTCCCTAGATGAACTTGAACAACCTGAAGGTTCTACATTGGGGTTTCATGAAAGGCTGGAGGATTCCTAGAAGACATGCTTGAAAATAAAAGAGATAAGTTATCAAAGGCCGAAACCTGGAGGGAAGGAAGAAAAAGACTGAAGTTGGAACTCGGACAAATCAGAAAATTATCGAGTGCGACAGAAATTTTTAGTTAGAAGGAAACGGCAGGAAGAGAGAGAAGGGAAAATAAAAATGTGAAAATGATGAAGCATATATATAGGCGAGGAGGAAAAGGGTGGAAAAACCTAGAACGTCCTAAATACGTCTGATCAGAAAGGAAGAAAGGGCCCAGATCGCGCCACATGTCCGATCTCGAGCGTCGTAACGATCAGATCAAGGAGGAATAATGACGACAATCAGTCATCACCCAAGTAATCAATTGCCATCATGACGGAGGATATTCCCAAGGCAGAAGTTGGATCAGTTTCCATTGTTTTGCGGGAAAAGACAAGACGGGAAAAATTAGGACTTTTGAAATCCAACTAGGAAGGTGACTGATGTTGACTTGGACAACTCAATTGTCCAAATTGGTGCCTCAAATCACTCCTGCGTGGTCCTCGTGTCTTATTCATGGTCCACGTGCATTGTATCCGTGTTGATATGGTGCAAGTGCAACTCTTCACATGTGTTGCTTGCCTATATATAACACATGAAGCAGTGGGAGCATTAGGGCAGAGCAAACACAAAGAGCATAGGAAGCTATTTACATAGTTTTGCATTCGCTAATACGCATTAGAGTGAGGTAGGAGAGATATGTTTTGAGAGAGGTGCATCTCTATCGCTCGTTGTGAAGCTCTTGGTGTATGAGTGTAACTCTTTTGTATCTCCTCACTTGACTAATGGATTTTCTCATCGTCGACAGCCGTCCGTGGTTTTCTCCTGCAAGGGTTTCCACGTAAATCTTTATCTCATTTATTTTACACACTTATTATTGTTTGAGTTGCAATTAACAGCCCTGCTCCTAACAAACTGGTATTAGAGCTTGAGAACGTTTCAATCCTTATTTCCTATACCAGGTTCGCCCACATAGGCTTACGAACGAACGTTGTTAAGTTTGGAATTAAAGTTATAATTTTTGCGGGTTTGTTTTTACGTTTTTTGCACAAAACAATTTCTTTTTCCCTCGGATAAACAGTGCCAAACAGTGCTATGAATAGTGTACGAACAGATACACTGTTTACTCAGTGTTCCGGTATGAACAATGTTTTCGAGGAAAATTTTTGACGCGATGACGCCTATGAAATTTGATGTGGAAAAATTCAATGGCACAAACAATTTTGAACTTTGGAGAGTGAAAGTCGTTGTCTTATTAACGCTAAAAGGAATCGAAGAGGTTGATAAGTTACCGACGGAAATGAAGACAGAAGATAAGGCGAATATGGATAAGAAGGCACGTACGGCTTTACAGCTGTGTCTTTCAGATGACGTTCTTCAGAACGTCTTAGAGGAGAAGATTGTCAAGGCGCTTTGGGATAAGTTATCCAGCTTATACATGAGCACATCTGTTGCTTCTCGTTTGTATATGAGACAGCGTGTACATTCCTTCAAAATAAAGGAGTCGACTACCTCATTGGAAAAGCATTTGACTGAGTTTCAGACTATCCTTGTTGATCTGAAAAATGTTGGAGTTACCATTGACGATGAAGAAACGGCGGTGATTCTGTTGTGCTCACTCTCGAGCAGCTTTGAGGCCTTTGTGACTACTATGATTCATAGTAGAGACTCTTTGTCAATGGAAGATATGAAGATATCTTTAACCAATAGCCAATTGAGACACCAGCTCTCGGAGTCATCCAGGCCGTCGAGTTCTACTGATGGGCTATTCATTAGAGGGAGACAAGATCGAAGACAACAAGATAAGTTCAGAGGCCGTGCGAAAAGTAGCAGCTCGAAGAAGTCCGACTCTTGTCACTATTGTCATCAGAAGGGACATTGGAGGAACGAATGTCCTAAGCTGAAGAATAAGCAAAAGGAGGAAGCCCAAGTTGCTGGAATTATCGAGACTCATACCGTCTCGACCGTTCTTATATTCGTCATGGAGTCTTTGGTTGCATCTATTTCAGAGTGCGTGATGGATTCCGGTTACACGTTTCACATCTGTCCGCATCGGGTGTGGTTCGCCACATTTACTGAGTCCGATGGCGGTGTAGTTTTTATAGTTAACAATGCTGCGTGTAAGATCCCTGGTGTGGGAGATGTTCGTATTCGAATGTGGGACGATGTTGTGCAGACATTGAAAGATGTTCATTATATACCAACAGTGAGGCCGAACCTTATCTCTTTGGGTTCTCTGGATCGTGAAGGATGTTCCTATCATTCTCAGGATGGGAACATGGAGGTCAAGGAGAATCATACGGTGACCATGAAGGCGAGACTTCGTGCTGGATTGTACTACCTGATCGGCGCTACGCAAGATGGAGTTATCCCTGTTACGAGCTCTTTGTCAGTTCGTGATGGTGAGGTTAGTTCTGAGATGAAGTTATGGCATATGCAGCTTGAGCATATGGCCAATAGGGGGATGGATGTTCTAAGTTCAGCTGTCGTGCTTGGAGGTTTGAAGACACCTAAGCTCGGGTTCTGCGAGGGTTGTGTTCTTGGCAAGCAGAAGAGAGTGTCGTTTGGTGGTACGGTGCACAGAACAAAGAGGACACTCGACTATATTCACTTAGATTTATGGGGGTCATCTCCGCATGCTTCGATGGGAGGAAAAAGGTATTTTTTGACCTTCATCGATGATTATTCTCGTTATGTCTGGATATATTTTTTGAAAGAGAAATCAGAGGTATTTGAGACCTTCAAGGAATGGTTGAAGTTGATTGAGACACAAACCAACAGGCAGATCAAGAGATTTCGAACTGACAATAGGATGGAATTTGTGTACAAGCAATTTCTGGAGTTCTACAAGGGCAAAGGCATTGTGAGGCATCACACTGTCACCTATACACCTCAACAGAATGGGGTAGCAGAGTGCATGAAATGGACGCTCATGGAGCGTGCTTGGTGCATGTTGATTGGGGTCGGACTGAAGGAGCGGTTTTGGGCTAAAGCGGTTATAACGGACTGTTATCTGGTAAACAGGTCACCCTCCTCAGCGTTATCGATGAAGACACCTTATGGGGCTTGGTCTGGTAAGCCCGCTGATTATTCCAACCTTTGTGTTTCCAGTTGACCTGCATATTACCATGTCTATCTTTCTTGGATATCAACCAGGTGTGAAGGGATACAGATTGTACTCTACTGATCCATCATCACCTGGGATCATCATCAGTAGAGATGTGACATTTGACAAGGAGTCAATGTTAGCCAAGAAAGTTGAGAAGCAAGGTAGCATTCAGCAACAGGTGGAGCAGATACGAGTAGTCGAGAGATCGATATTTGAGGTGGAGCATCAGGATGGGGAATCCTCAGATTTCACAATTTTTACTGATGTTTTTTAACCAGTTCAAAAAGCAGAATGTCCAGAAGTGGAGCCACTAGTACCAGATCCAGTCAAGGTGGGATCCACTCTATAGCATTACCAAGTTAGCCATGACATGGAACGACAAGAGATTAGACCCCAGTTCGATACAGTTATTCAGATTTAGTGACATATGCACATATTGTTAGCGAGGCGGTTGAGAACGAGCCTTTGTCAATCAAGGAGGCCGTCGCTAGTTCGGAATATGCCAAGTGGATTGCAGCTATGGAAGAGGAACTAGAGTCTGTTCAGAAGAACAACATTTGGACGCTAGTCCACATGCCGAAGGAGAAACGCACTGTAAGGTGCAAATGGGTGTTGAAAAAGAAAGAAGCGAGCGATGGCGACAAAGTAAGATTCAAGGCCAGATTGGTGGGCAAGGGTTTCACACAGAAGGAAGGTATTGATTACACTGAAATTTTTTCTCCTGTAGTCAGGCACACTTCTATTCGAGTTCTGTTACCATTGGTTGCTAAGTTCGATCTCGAACTTGAGCAAAATGGACGTCAAAACTGCGTTCTTACATGGTGAGCTAGAAGAACAGATCTATATGCGTCAGTCCGAGGGTTTTTCATTGCCATGAATGGTGGATTGAGTCTGTTTTCTGAAAAAAATCATTGTACGGGTTGAAGCAGTCTCCCCGACAATGGTATCACAAGTTTGACACCTTTATGGCAAGTATTAGATACACACGGAGCCTGTATGATCAATGTGCATATCATCAGCAGCAACCTGATGGGAGTCATGTATATCTTTTGCTCTATATAGATGATATGTTGATCGCTGGTAGATACAGAGGGATGATTAACAGGTTGAAGGTGCAACTCAGTGGTGAGTTCGATATGAAGGATCTCGGCCTAGCAAAGAAGATTTTGGGCATGGAGATCGAGCGGGATAGGAAGCGTAGAGTCTTGACCTTGAGCTAGAAAAAAAATACATTGAGAAGGTTTTAAACCGATTTGGCATGAAAGATGTCAAACCAGTTTCTACTCCCTTAGTAGCGCACTTCAAGCTACCCTTGGAGCTCTCACCGAAGACTGAGGATGAGGTGAGGAGTATGGCCTCATTGCCGTATGCGAGTGCAGTTGGGTCCCTGATGTACGTCATGATATACACTCGATCCAATTTGTCACAGACGATGTCAGTTGTCGGTCGTTATATGGGCAGACCTGGTAGAGTTCATTGACAGGCCATGAAATGGATCCTTAGATATCTTAAGGGTTCATCGGGATTAAACCTCGTTTATGATTGAAGGCGAGGTGGAGACAACGACAATGTTGAGGGGTTCTCAGATTCAGAGTATGCTGCAGATCTGGATCGTCGGAGGTCACTTACAAGGTATATATTCACTTTTTATGGTGGACCAGCTTCTTGGAAGATAACTTTGCAGGATACTGTAACTTTGAACACTACAAAGATAGAGTTCATGGCTGTTGCATCAGTTGTGAAGGAAGCAATTTGGCTGAGGAATTTGGCCTCTGACTTAGGTTTGAAGCAAGACAATACAATGGTTCACTGTGACAGTTCATCAGCCACTCGCTTGACCCGTGATCAGATGCATCATGAGTGGACTAAACACATTGACATCCGTTATTACATTGTACGGGACGTTAAGGATGTCAAGGTAATAAACATTGCTACTGTAGAGAACCCAGCAGATATGTTGACGAAACCTATTCCTGTGTCAAAATTTTATCATTGTCTAAAGCTCTTAGGAGTCGAGGCTGTTAGGCATTCCTAAAGCTTGGATGGAGGTTGTATGACAACGATACAGATAATTTGAATCAAGGTGGAGATTTGTTGACTTGGACAACTCAATTGTCTAAATTAGTGTGCCTCAAATCACTCCCGCGTGGTCCTCGTGTCCTATCCATGTCTATGCGCATTGTATCTGTGTTGATATGGTGCAAGTGCAACTCTTCACATGTGTTGCTTGGCTATATGTAACACATGAAGCAGCAGGAGCATTGGAGCAGTGCAAACACAAAGAGCATAGGAAGCTATTTACGTAGTTTTGCATTTGCTTAAACACATTAGAGTGAGTTAGGAGAGATTTGTTTTAAGAGAGGTGCGTCTCTATCTCTCGTTGTAAAGCTCTTGGTGTTCGGGTGTAATTTTTTTGTATCTCCTCGCTTGACTAGTGGATTTTCTCATCGTCAGCGACCGCCCGTAGTTTTCTCGCGTAAGGATTTCCACGTAAATCTTTGTCTCATTTATTTTACACACTTGTTATTGTTTGTATTATAATTAACAGTCCTGTTCCTAACAACTGACAATTCCATCATAGCCAACATGAAGAGATCATCCTCAGAAGGTTTGCCCAATTAATTTGGAAGTCCGAAATACAGCATCTAGGTAAGAAACAACAACAAGAGATGAAGTCCATATCTCAACATGGATAACTCGGACATTAACAAACAAGCTCCAAGACCGACTTGAGGCAACTCGGCCATGAAGCTCGGGGGCATACTGATGACCATAAAGATCATGATCATGATTATCTTACAATTATTGAAGGATAAAATAATAAATATAAATGATAGATAGAAGAATTTAGTAGATAATCATAATGATTAGCGTCTTAGCGTAAGATAGTCTTATGCTAAGATATTTCTTTATTTATCTTTCAAACCGAACTTCCTAAAAATAATCCTATCTTTGCACTAAAAAAAACCAAGGCTTTTGTGACCGTTTTATAATTTCGATCGTAAATTAAATATACCATGTAAAAAGCCAATAAATATAACGGGTTCAAGACATAGACCCCCTAACTTCACATTCACATATTCAATACTCAATACAAGATTATTGTTTTCTTTTTCTGATCTTGGTCATCTAAATCTTCAATCCATCATCGTATGATCTTGTGACTGTTTTTAGTGCAAACAGTAGTAGTGTGTTTCCCTTATTTTCAGCCTAATAGACCTGATGAGTTGGCTAGAATCGAAGCTGCTGGAGGGCGGGTGATAAGCTTTAAAGGTGCCAGTGTGATGGGAGTTCTGGCAACGTCAAGGTCGATAGGTATGCATAATTTACAAATCCCAAAGCTTGGTTAGAGTTTCGTGTTTTAAATTCATGTGCGCTGATTCAGGTTCTTACTCAGGTGATAACTAATTATGGCCTCGTGTGATATCTCGACCGGAAGTTAATGTCTATCGTCGAACCTCTGATGATGAGTTTTTGATCTTGGCCACTGATGGCTTGTGGGATGTTATGTCTCTGTGGTGGGAACAATGGGGATCCTGAAACCACGGCTATTGGTTTTCGAAAAAAAGCTTCAACTGCTGCTCCTCTTCTAGCAGTTGGTGACGAGGGTGTCCGTGCCAGCTCGCGCGCACCTCGACTAATCCCTCGGACACTGATAAGGCGCCTCCCCCCCCCCCCCCACTAGCATCGGGTAAAGCTTTGACCGAAGTCAACGGACATGGCCAACATGGATTTTGAGGATAGTGGGATTCGAACTCAAAACCTTCAAGAAGAAGGTTGAGTCGAACACCACTAGACCAACCCAGGTTGGTTGCTGCTCTTCTAGCAGTTCGCTATTGCTAAAGGA
The DNA here is from genome assembly GCA_035668315.1 of Drosera spatulata. Taxonomy (NCBI): domain Eukaryota; kingdom Viridiplantae; phylum Streptophyta; class Magnoliopsida; order Caryophyllales; family Droseraceae; genus Drosera; species Drosera spatulata. Next base: position 1,062 of record JAOVYX010015041.1, on the reverse strand, counting down.
AGTAATGACAACATTACGGTTAGAGTGGTTGCGTTTAGGAAATCCAGAGTCTTAACTCATTTATAAATTCTTGTCCTTTCGTCTTTTGTGTTGTGCATCGAGCTATAATAGCTGGTTGAGCAATGTAAAAGATGGAAAGAACTGAATTCAGGAGACGGGTTCTTGATGGATTTTCTAACCTCATCCACTGACACTAAGTTTTTCATTGCTAACCTGAGCAATAGCAAACCATGCTCAAAGCGGGTGTTTGATATTTTAAGTTTTTCCTGGTAACTTAAGGAGTGTTTGGCTGCAATAGAAGCAAGTGAAGAACAACTTTAACAAGCAAAACGAAGCTGCTTGGGATGTTTGGTAAATCTCAATAAGCGTCTTTTTTTCCTCACAAAGCGGGTTAGGCTTTTTGAAGAGCTGTGCTTTTGCTCTTCAGTTTTTTGACTTTTTAGTGTCGTCTCTCTATAACTTGCGTTACTTTTTGCCAAGGGCACTTACTGTTCCGTTTGCGTTAAGTCGTGTCGTTGAGAAATAATCAAAGTGTGCTACATGTTTCACTGTCGTTCAGAAGCACCACATTCCTCTAATATACTGAGGGGGAAAGATTGGGCATTGTTCATTGGAACAGTGGAGTACCAAGAATTTTTCACCTTTTTATGCTAATTACAAGTTTGCCATTTATGTTGTCACTCGTTTTGATGCGTGTTGTCGTTTACACGTCAAATTAACGTTTATGAGCACTCACTTTCACACTATAAATATAGAATTAATGCAGTAGTGGAAGTAAGGGTCGAACCCACAAGGACGGTCGTAATATTATTTATCTTTCTTTAGTCACGATAAAAAACTATTACAAATATGAAAATTAAGGTTTGGGGCGGGGGGTTGTTTAAAAGGGTAATAGCTAAGCTAATTACTCAGAAATAAATAAAACTAACCTAGATAGCAGGATAGATTGCTTAGATTAGGAGAAATGTAGGGATAATGGTTGAGTCATTTATAGATCTTAGGTGTAATGATTAATATGGAATGTTTGTAACGAGTATTGGCTTAACTCATTACGTTCCTTAG
>JAOVYX010015040.1:2621-29510 GCA_035668315.1 Drosera spatulata | reverse complement strand
ATGCTGGAGATCTGGATCGTCGGAGGTCACTTACAGGGTATGTATTCACTTTCTGTGGTGGGCCAGTTTCTTGAAAGGCAACTTTTCAGGATACTGTGACATTGAGTACTACAGAAGCAGAGTTCATGGCTGTTTCGTCAGCTGTGAAGGAGGCGATTTGGTTGAGGAATTTGGCTTCTGACTTAGGTTTGGAGCAATATAGCACAGTGGTTCACTGTGACAGTTCATCAGCCATTCACTTGACTCGTGACCAGATGTATCATGAATAGGATCAAACACATTGACATCCGATATTACTTCGTACGGGATGTTAAAGATGCCAAGATGATCAAGACTACTACTACAGAAAATCCAGCTGATATGTTGACGAAACCAGTTCATGTTTCGAAGTTTCATCATTACCTAAAGCTCTTAGGAGTGGAGGGCAAATAGGCTCGTTTGAAGTTTAGGTGGAGGTTACTCGACGACAATAAAGTTGATTTGAGTAAAGGTGAAGATTTGTTGAAAGTGATGCCTCAAATCGTACGCGTTTCCGTGTGCCATCTCCTTTGCCGCGTGAAACTTCCATGTTTGGTCTGTGCTCTTCCGCGTTGTTCTTGATATAAGAAGAAAGAAAGAGGAGAGGTGGAAGAAGCAAGAGACGCAGAGAGAAGCTGGAGGTAGAGAGGAAGGAAAAGAGAGGCAGAGAAGTGTGAGGTGAAGGAAGGAGAGGCGTAGAGAGGAAGAGATAAGACAGGGAAGGAGAGGAAGAGGGAAAAACACACTATTCACATATACATATAAAAATATATTGAGGGTTTAAGGGGTTTATTTTAGAGATTATTATCTCTATTCCTTATTGTGAGATTCTCAATATTTTGGGTGTACCTCCTTTTCTATTTCCTCATTTGGTTAGTGGATTCTTCGTCGTCGGCGACCGTCCGTGGTTTTTTCCGCAAGGGTTTTCACGTAAAAATCTTTGTCTGATTTATTTTTTGCACTTATTATTGTTTGTGTTTATAATTAACAGACCCGTTCGTAACACTTTAAATATATATGTTGATCTATAATCTCCCTATACAACCTAGTTTGTGTAGTAGCTATCGGATGATATTTTCTACTTGAACTTCTGAAATCGATTCATATCTGGTTTGGATGTATTTCTGTGTTCGATTACTCCTTTGCGTTTTTCAAAACAGTTTTCATTACTTGTCTACGCATATTCACGGATCAATATTTTGCTATTCAAATGCATGTTCATGGTCGAGGGCGGATCCCTTGCTGTAGTTCTTTGTACGGCACTTTGATTTTTTTACTGTTTCTCTTCTTCATGTTTTTTTTTTTGGACTTTTGGATCTCATAAATGACACAGCTGGGGACAGCACCAAATCCCAACAGCAAGGACCCGATCCGTTCATGGTTTATTAATAGAATGGTTTTGGGCTCAATATGATGTGTGTATATGCATGGATTCATGCAAGCTAATTGATTTATTATGAAAATGATGCGCATCCTTGATTTGATTTGATCAGAATGAGATGATGATGATGATGATCACTGGCTAGCCATGCATGCAATTCATGGTAGACAAGGGGTACCCTACTCATCTATACATGTCTGTGTATAGATAAGAGTACAATCATGGCTAGCTCGTATTGAAAAAAGATTTAATTGCATAACTAACTGCCCATGCTGGTGGATTAATTGCTTGGATACTTCCCCTGTAAAAAGCAAGAACAACACCACCTCACCTTAAAAAATCGAGAGACTGTTTTTTTAGAGAACCAGACTTATAATCAAAACATGCTTGATTTCAGTTATCTGAGTAGTCCTCTTTGATTGTCGATATGTTATCGACAGAAGAGTTGGTCCAATAATCAGACTCTATGTTATTTCTTAGGAGTTCAATCTTTAAAGGTTCTATCCTCTATTTAGTCCCTTTCTTTTTTCTTTTTTTGATCAAATCCTCTATTTAGTTCCATTCTATTTCTTTTTGTCCATTTTTCTCATCCTTTTTGTATAGTTTCAAGATTAGTAGACGTTAGAAGAACGCTTGGCTGAAGACTGAACCTCCACGAGCTAATTCATTTGAATTGCAATACTGCCACAAATTAATTAATTAACTGAATTAATCAGATAAATATGCCAAAATATTTATTAAAAAGTTGGAAAGACAGCAATGGAAAAAGGAAGTTATATTCTACACCTGCCTTCATTTAATTCCCCTTCTTCTTCTTCCATCCCTTTTAAATGGAAGACTTGAATGCAAAAAATTGAAAGATGATGAGCATTTTGCATTGAATTGAAAATTTAATTTAATGTGAGAATTTAATTACATTGAAACGCCCCTGTTGTTCTTCGTCACCCTCACCACCGGTTTCTTCTTCAATGCTATTGACCCACCTTTCCTACAATATCCTTTATTAGTTCCTTTCTCCTTCATTAATTTGTTAATTAATTAGATAGACAAAATAATTTGTCAAAGAAAATATAATACTAGTCAAATAACTAGGACTTATTCAAATAATACTTTAAAGAGGATTGAATTCATAGTTTATTCCCTGTTCATTTATTTCAAAGAGTTAGTTAAAGTTGAGCCTGATGTCTTCATGTTTTGACAATATAGCCCAATCTTGAGCAGATATTTATTAATAATCACTATCCCTGATAAACCTCACCCAACACTTTGATTCTCGATAATTAGTTTGATCTCAAGTTATCAAGGATTGTCACGGCTCACTGTGATGCGCATTGCGTCACTTTTCACTGTCCTAAAATTTCAGCTTCTATGGTATGAACTTGACTATGCGTGAAAGGTGACATGCTTTATTGTGGCTTGATGACCTCTCATCTATGTATAATAGCACTAGGCGTAAGCCTGGGCTCAGGTCTTGTTCACTGCGCTTGTGTGTTGTGTCGCAACCATTCTCAGGCTCGTTTGCTGTCTCAGAATTATATCAACTTTTGTTAGAATTTGTGTTAATATCTCCTGCCATACTATTCTTCCAGTTATGGTGTTACATTGACATAGTAAGCCAGTAAAATTGTTCAAATAAAGAATAGCCTGCGAAACATGTAATCTTTGTGAATCAACACTGTAGATAAACTATGCTGTAGATTGATAAACCAGCTAGATCGAGTAAGATCTGTGCGATACAGGATTTGAGTTTTAACCACTATTCTTGATTAAACCCGACTGTGGAGTCACATGAGTTAGTCTACTTTAGAATCCTCGTGATGTAGGTGATAGTTCTCGATGTGATACACAGCGGTGTTTCGATAAGAACATCTAAATACGAGCGTTTGATTTTATAGTGGTTTATTGGATCTTTCTGTAGTGATATAGGGATAAATACGAACCCTCGTAAACTTTGAATTGATTTTCTGTTCTCTCAAGAATACGGTCACGTTTTGCGGGAAACAAGCATTGTTCTGGTATAATAGCTCCTCGAAACAAAAATTTTGCTGGGATTATTCTCAAAGATCAAAGACGCTTATTTGTCATCGGTGCAAAGTTCTAGAAGGCCTTATGTAACTTTTCCTGTTATTTTGCAGTATTTGAAAGGTGGCATCATCCCATGAAATTGGAATGTTCCTTGGGGGACAAAAGGTTCTGCCAAAGTGAGTTCAGCTCAAAAGAAAGTTACATGGCCTTTATGTTACTGGGGTTAATTTTCATGCACATATAATAGTAGTAGTTTCATGTCCATCATCATACAGCAAAAGCACTTTTTGATGCTGGTCTAGCTTTCTCTCTATCACATTCGGATCTGATATTCAGATTCCTTAGCCCACCACTTGACTGATTAAATATTGTTCTGTAAAATCGCAAATCAGTACTGTTTGTTTGTTTAGTTGGTTACTTAGTTGCAACATCTGTCCAGGAAGGGTACATTGTACTCATCTTCAGCTCTTCTTACTTGATACTGAACTCTAAGATCATATGGAGTACAGTGCTCTGAGCGTCCTATAACATCGTCTGTCAATGGCATCTCCAATGCTTTATCCTGGACTGGATGTGGTATTTGGGTGAATGCTAGGTGCGCAAAGTGATTTATCTGTTCTCTCCTTGTTCCGTCTTTGGTTTTTTACTTTTGCAGTCGGAAGCTCTGATATTTGGATTGTTAAATAGCGTTTTGACAAACTCTTGAGTTTCCTGTTAGCTGTTGTTTGGTTTCTGGGTGTTGATCTTGTTTGTTCCTCTGCTGTTTGATGAAACATGTTGGCATTTCCCTCACGTGGGTTCTACCTTATCATATATATATATATTAAAAAAAAAGACAAGACAAGAAGAAGGGATATAGAAAGCAAGATTTGTTTGGCCGGTTGGATAAAACTCACATGGTTATAAATGCATATGATATGTACATATATATTAAGGAAAAAAGGGTTTGTGTGGCGAAAGTTAGCCAAATAAGTGTTGCGGAGCAATCTTCATAATTAATAGTGGTCCCAATTTTTAAATTTTTTTTTGATTTTGTAAAAAAATAAGTGGTGGAGATTGTTTCGCAACACGTATTTGGATATCTTTTGCAACATAAATACTAATCTGATATATTAAATGTGACAATGCAACCTGGCTAATGATGTCGACGTTTTTGTTCTATAGGAAAAGCTCGAGGCGATGTATCAAAGAAAGTCTACGATGAATAAAGTTTTCATGATGCGGAAGTTAGCGAAGTTGTAGTTCACAGACAGCCGTAGTGTGGCAGAGCACCTGAATTATTTTCGGGGTATTGCTATTGTTAATCATTTGACAGGTATGAAACTAAAGTTTGACGATGATATACAAGCATTGCTATTATTAAACTCCTTACATGATAGTTGAGAGATAGTGGTGATGTCTTTGAGCAACTCTGTTCTTGAAGAAAAGTTCACGATGAATATCGTAAAAGACAATATGTTGAACGAGGAAACCAGGAGGAAGAAGCTCTGTCTGTTCAGCTCATCAGATGCTCATATGATGGAGCATCGTGGACGAGATAAAGGAAGAACTTTACAGCAAAGCGATAAATCCAGGGGGAGATCAAAGTCACAAAATCAGAAGGGCTTCATTTGTTATTATTGTGGTAAGCCACGCCGCAAGAAGAACGAGTGCAGGAAGTTTAAAAACGACACGGCGCAAGACAAGATCGTTAAGGGAGAGCAGAACGGCATGATCCGACTGACCTCATCGAACTATTCGATGTGGAAGTTCAGGATGGAGGATATCTTTTATTGTAAGGATTTGCACGAGCTGATCATGACTAAGACGAAATCCGTTGACAAAGAGGAGAAAGCTTGGACGCTGTTGGTGTGATCAGACAATACATCGACCAGAGTGTCTTTCAATACGTGGCTAATGATGTCGACGCTTTAGTTCTATGGGAAAAGATCGAGACGATGTACCAAAGAAACATTGCGATGAATAAAGCTTCCATGATACGAAAGCTAGTGAAGTTGTAGTTCAGAGATAGCCGTAGTGTGACAGAGTACCTGAATGATTTTCAGGGTATTGTCAATCAGTTGACAGGTATGGAACTAAAGTTTGACGATGAGATACAAGCATTGTTATTATTAAGCTCCTTACCTGATAGTTGGAAGACACTGGTGTGTCTTTGAGCAACTCTGCTCTTGAAGGAAAATTCACGATGAATATCGTGAAAGACAGTATACTGAACGAGGAAATCAAGAGGAAGGAGCTCAGCCTGTCCAGCTCATCAGATGCTCATGTGATGGATCATCGTGGACGAAATAAATGAAGGACTTTCCAGCAAGGCGACAAGTCTAGGGGAAGATCGAAGTCATAAAATCGGAAGGGCTTTACTTGTTATTATTGTGGTAAGTTAGGCCAGAATAAGAACGAGTGCAGGAAGTTCAAAAACGACACGACGCAAGGCAAGGTCGTTAAGGGAGAGCAGAACGACGAGTTAAGCACCACTTTCATTATAACCATGGATGAACCGCACCTCTTCTCAGATAGCGGTTTCATCAACCTCACTTGTCCACACTCAGAGTGGGTGGTAGATTTTGGTGTCTCATTTCATCTTACTTCGCACATTGATTTGTTTTCATCTTATAAAAATAATGACTATGGTCTTGTGTGAATAAAAAATAATGACATCTAGAATAGTGGGCGTTGGAGATTTTTGGTTGCAGATCAATATAAGTTCTAGATTACTGTTGAAGGATGCCAGATCAATACATTTGACTGAACCTGATTTCACTTGGAATGCTTGATGACGAAAGTTACAGTTCTCATTTCTCTGATGGGAAGATGAAGTTGTCGAAGTGTTCTTTGCTGATTGCTAAGGGAACGAAGCAAAGGACGTTATACTCGATACAAGCAAGACTGATCAAAGGAGATGCAAATACTATTGAGAGATTCTTCTCGATCGAGCTCTGACATAAGAGGCTCGGTCACATTAGCGAGAAGAGTTTGCAGATTCTTGCACGTAAGCAGCTTATACCTATTGTGAAAGGTATTCCTCTAAAACCTTGTGTTGACTGTATAGCTGAAAAACAACACAAAGTATCATTTTTTTTTCCCCTTCACATAAAAGAAAGAGTATACTCGATTTTATGCATACAGACGTCTGCTCTATGATAGAGAGATCTTTAGATGGTGCATATTATTTTGTCACTTTCATAGATGAACATTTTAGAAAGATTTGGGTCTGTCTTTTAAAAATTAAAGATCAAGTACTAGACATGTTAAAGGAGTTTCATACTAAAGTTGAAAGACAAACTGAAAGAATACTCAAGTATGTTAGAGCTGATAATAGTGGTGAGTACAGAGGTTCGTTCGAGGAATACTGCAGGAAGCACGACATCAGGCTTGAGAAGACGATTCCCAAGACACCTCACCAGAATGGAGTCGTAGAGAGGATGAATAGAACCATTTAGAGAAGATCCGCTCTATGTTTTCTCATGCGAACCTCCCTAAATCCTTTTGGGGGGAGACGCTGCCGATAGCTGCTTACTTGATCAATCATTTTCCTTCCAATCCTTTGAATGATGATATTTTAGAAAGGGTTTGGAGAGGAAGAGACATGTCTTATCAGCACTTGAAGATGATCGAGAAGGTTTGGAAGTCCAGAGTCCCAGAAGATATTCTGTAACGCCCCGATTTTTTATTACTTAATAATGATACATATGACATCATTGCCGTTAGGCCCAACGCCTCAGTTAGGCAAAAATTTTACTTTCTGGCTTAATCATAAGAATTAAGCTAAGTTCTCTTATACATCATTAGTTTAGAAACTTTTGATTCACTTAATCATAACCCAGAACATCATCTTTACAGCGAAATTTACATCTTTTTCTAAAATCAGAACACTTTCAATACATGAGTTACATCTAGCATCAAATCTTAGGTCATACTTCTCCTTCAAGTCTTGCTCCTGTAACAAAGAGAAGAAGAAAGACACAGAAAAATAATAACCGTGAACTATAGAAACTCAATAACGTATCGGCCCCCTTATCAGAGGTTACACGAGAAAAGAAGATAATAATAAAAAAGAAAAAGAAAATGATCACTTAGATCGTTTGTTCCAGCACTCTGAAATTATCATGCCAATGTGGCATTCACAATTATCATCACAAGCATACCAATGACTTACCCTAGTCACATAAATACACTTAACATCACATAACAACGTTCGAAACCATGCGGCCATCGACACTCCTGACATTATCGACGTTATTTACTACTGTTATACCCTTTATCGTAATGACAGTCAAGATCTCCATATCAAACAAACTGAGACAATGACACTGTGATACGACAGGTCCCCAGTCCAAGTCTCACGCACTACTGCACTCAACAATTCACTTAAAACTTTGTTATATTTATCATCACGCCAATCACACAGAGACGACAGACGATGGATACCCTCAACATTATAATTGTGCCCTTGACGAGATTTATTCAATTTCATAGATAAGCTTTATTCAGGTTTAATAAAAGGGACACTCGTAAAAGGGGATCAACCAAATCAGAACCCAGGGCCTCCTGCAGTGAGATACCCTCATACTAAAAGGTCGATGAAAGAATATCACTACCAAGTCATCGTATAACATATACGACAGACACAACACTCTTTGTGTTTTATACCACAGAATTATCTTACCAATTATAAATTTACATTTTTTTCACGCATTCACCCTTATTATACCAACAAATAAGGCATAAAACACACCATGCAACAACACTAACAGCACTCAGTATTTAGCATGTAACATTTGCAGTCACTATTTTACATAAGTCATATTTAGTGACCATGTTCAAAGATTCCAATGCATATTATTATACTCACGATATAATAATACGCATCGTCACACACAACAAATCTAAACGTTATCTTTTATCACAGTTCTTCACATGCCCACGTTCATCCTCGTCCTTAAGTGACGACAAGCAGTATCTTCAAGTCCTATAATATAATAGGATACGCGTATTAAGACACACCCTTGTGAATGATTATTCAAGTCATAAAATTAAGTATATTTATTTATATTTTTTGAAAAATCGTCATAGTAATGTTATGTGGTGATGTCAAGTTTTAAGAATAATCTTTGATACTTATTTTGATAGTCCATGATGATGATTTTATATATTTATCATCATTACAAATGTTTCTGAACATTTGGAGTTGTTTCGGGATCAAAACGGTTCATTTTCTCATTCTGTCCAATATGATCATTCGATACGTTTAAATCTATAACTTCTTTTATATAGCTTCAAAAATCATTTCGTAAAATTTTATATAAAATAGACTTCATAATCTTTCTATTGAATTAACGTTTCCATCATAAAACCTTATCAATTATAGGAGTTAATTAGTTCAAATTTATATTTTATGTTAGTTCAAATAGTTTGATCTTATTTCACTAGTTTGCTCATAACGCTTTATATATTACTCCAAATAATTATTTATAAGCTGTATAGGAAACTAGACTTCTATACATTTCCAATGATATAAGGCTTGTCTCATAATTTTTACTACATAATTTCTTATCAAATCATAAAGTCATCTCCGTAATCACTTTTTTATAGATTGATATATCAGTACCTTTTGATTTATAACTTAAGATTCTCAACTCCGAATCATGATTTATCGGTTTCGTTAGAAACTAGACATATGGAAGTAATACATATATTAATATCAAAATTTATCAATGAGCATACAATTTTTCATAAAATTTTTAACCAAGCGAATTACCTTCTTTCAATGGTGGTAACGGATTCTCGTCGTATTCGTCTTTCCATCAAGATTCTTCTCCTATCATTAAACGTCTTTTTCCTCTGTTTCCTTGTCTAACTATAATCTGATATGGTAATAGTGTTTAATTGTATTTTTGTAAAAGATTTGGAGGAAGAAAATGACTTGTATATATAGAGAATTAAATTAACTAAAATAATTTAAGTGGAAACTTAGTGATTATTTAGTGGGTTTTTATTGAAAAATTATTTTAATCTAAGTGGAATATAAAGGAAATAAATGTCAAAATTAGGTTTAGGTAATTTTCGTGTAAATACGATTTTTTTCGTATTAAGATCGTATTTTTTCGTATTTGCATATCAAGGTTGTATTTTATTCATACTTTGTATTCTTTTTTTATTATATCATCAACAAGTATTTTAACCCCACAAAATAAATTATAACGTACGATTATTTAGTATTCACGTTAATTATCGTGAAAAAATTTTATGCAATTTTTTTTGGATCCTTATAATATTTTGTCATGATTTTTAACAAATGAATTTAATAACCTCGTTGTATAAATTACAACATTTTGATAATATGTTATTATTTTTTTTAGTTGAGACAATAATTTATCACGAGATTTTCGAGATATTATATATTCCAATGAACTTGGATCCACTTCCTTCTGCGGCACAGAAGGTCAGGGAGAAGATATGCAGGATGATCTAGGTGATGAAGAAGCTGGTGTTGATGTTGATGGCCCAAAACCATTAGAGTCACAAGAAGAACTAGTTCTAGTACAACCACCAGCAGAACAAGGGACGAGACACTCTATAAGAGAACACAGACCATCCATCAGATATCCTGATACAGAGTATGTGATACTGACTGATAGGAGAGAACCAACGAGTTACAGAGAAGCCATGTCAGATCCATATAACGACCGCTGGTCGCAAGCCATGCAAAAAGAGATGCAATCCTTGCATGAGAACCACACATTCGAGCTGATTAAATTATTTGAGGGTAAGCGCGCGCTAAAATACAGATGGGTCTCCCGCTTGAAGATTGAAGGTAAAAGCTCATAACCACGCTACAAGGCTCGATTGGTTGTGAAAGGGTTCAGTCAGAAGAAAGGTATTGACTTTAATAAAATTTTCTTCCCGATTGTTAAAATGTCTTCTATCAAAGTTGTGTTAAGATTGGTGGCCAGCATTGACCTCAAGATCGAGCAACTTGATATGAAAACAGCTTTCCTCCATGGTGATTTAGAGGAGGAGATTTATATGGAGCAGCCTGAAGGGTTTCAGGTCGAAGGAAAGGAGAATCTCGTATGCAAGTTGAAGAAGAGCCTATATAGTTTGAAACAGGCGCCTCAACAGTGATACCGTAAATTTGAGTCATTTATGGTGGACAATGTATACAAGAAGACGTCATTAGATTCTTGCGTTTTCATTCACAATTTCGTCGATGGTAACTTCATTATCCTATTGCTCTATGTTGACGATAAGTTTATTGTCGGTCGGGATACTGAGAAGATCGCTATTTTAAAGAAAACTCTTAGTAAATCCTCTGCGATGAAGGATTTGGGACCCGCTAGACAGATCCTTGAAATGCAGATCTTTCGTGATAGAAAGAATAGAAAGTTCAGGCTATCACAGAAATGACACATCGAAAAGGTATTGGAAAAGTTCAATATGAACAAGTCCAAATCAGTTAATACTCCACTTACAGATCATTTTAAGTTAACAATGAAACAGTGTCCCTCAAGTGAAACAGAGAAGCAGGAGATGCAGAGCATTCCGTATACTTCAGCTATTGACAGTTTGATGTATGGTATGCTATGCACTAGACCAGATATTGCCTATATAGTTGGAATAGTGAGTGGATTCCTTTCTAATCCAGAGAAAGAGCATTGGACAACAGTTAAATGGATTCTGAGATATCTTAAAGGTACGTCTAAACTATGCTTATGTTACTGTTAAGGAATACCTATATTAGATGGATACACAGATACAGATATGACCAATGAAGCAGATTCTCGGAAGTCTACCTTAGGTTATATGACAACCTTTGCAGGAGGAGCAACATCATGGCAGTCAAAACTAGAGAAGTGTGTTGCATTATCTATTACAGGGGCAGAGTATATCGCAGTCACTGAAGATAGCAAAAAAGTGCTGTGGATAAAGAATTTCTTGCTAGAATTGGGATTACAGCAGGACAAGTATAAACTCTATTGTGATACTCAGAGAGTTATTCATCTTACCAGGAATCCAACTTTTGATTTGAGGTCGAATCACATAGATGTGAGATATCATTCGATACGTGATGTATTGGATCAGAAATGATTTCAACTCGAGAAGATCCATACTGACGATAATGGGTCAGATATGATGACAAAAACCTTATCCATACATGAAGAAGTTTGATTTCTACAAACAGCAAATAAATATGACGATGGCCCCCACCAATCGAGGGGGGATTGTTAGCATTTCTCTCATGTGGATTCTACCTTATCATATTAAATAAAAAAAAAAAAAAAGACAAAGAGAAGGGATATAGAAAGCAAGATTGGTTTCGCGGTAGGATAAAACTCACATGGCTATAAATACAAATGATATGTACATATATATTAAATGTGACAATGCAACTTGAGTGGAGAATTTGGACTTTCTCTGTATCTCCATGAAAGCTTGGACTAACAAGTTTTGGACGGCAACTGGACATCATTTTGCGCACACGGACGGCAACAGCAAAGCTTGAACATATGGACAGCCGAAGGTCATGGTTTTCATACTTAGGATCTTAATTTGTTCACAACTAAAGTAAGGCCTATAAATAGGCATGAATCCAGGAGCTTCAAAATTATCTTACACACACAAACACAGCAAGGTCATCAGAGATGACAGAAATATCCAGTTTCGGATATTGAGTGAGATCCTCTACGAATATATGTTTTAACCTCTTCTAATAAAGTCTAGGAATGAAATTTATAATCTCTTTTTAGTAGATATTTTGATACCGCAACGGTCCCGCGATTTTTATCCCTAAAAATTTTTCAGGTAAGAATCTTATGTCGTCTCTATTTATTTTGAGTTAAAAAATATCGGATAATTTCTGCCCCAAAACTTTGTGTTTTTAATTAGCTGGGATGACCATGTTCATGATAATTGTATTATCCTACGACATGTTTTCCTGGCCTTTGGTTCTTTCTGTCTGTCTTCTGATTGACAAATCGTCTTTCGTATTGTCACTAGTTCTACCTATTATATCATGATATCATCCATTTTTGACACACTTGATGAGTACACTGAAACGATCGGCACTTGATGAGTACACTGATTGGGTTTTATTGTGCTTCCAACAAAGCAGGGTCTCATAACTTGAAGTCACGGAGATAGCATCTATGACCCAGGAAACAAAGGCCTTCGATTTCAAACCTTCCACAATTCTTTTCATTACAAAACATATGCCGTCTTTTTTCCCCTATCCAATGCAGCCTTCAACAATGTTAAGAAACATTCTGGACCTGAAGCTCGGGCAATGCAAAACTTCCTCTCGACAAGTTCTCTACATGTCGACTAAGCTATAGATTATTGTACCCTCTTGTGAACCTGTTCCAATACCAATGTTTCTCCCATACAGAAGACATCGAATCGATAGGAATGCCTTTGGTTTCTGGCAAGAACAAGGCTATGAAGAGCGTCATGATGACAACCCATCCAGCATGGAAGAAGAATGCGCCGAACTTGAATTTGCATAGCATGGACAAGAAAGTCTGGGAGAGCACAAAGGTGGTGGCAAGGTTGACTGCCACGCTAATGCTCTGTCCGATCGGCCTGATCTTCAAAGGGAAGATCTCGCTTGGGATGACCCAGGTCAGAGGACCCCATGACCAGCCAAAACCAGCACCAAATATGCACATGAAGACTAGGATCAGCAGCGCGTCGCCCTTGGGTATTGGATTCGTCCCAGACACTCCAAGCATTAGAGCAAGCAAAATTCCAATGGCCGCCTGTGTATAACAGCAAAATACATAATGTAAGTGCAAAGAAACGGTTGATCATCTACCTGTGCACATGTACCATGACATCATAATTGAGCATGGTATGTCGCAGGTTTTGAGATTCAGTGGAAACTTGTCGGGAGATTTAGCATCAAAACATTTGCGACACGAGCATTTGTGTTGAGTGGAACTCAGGGTTTACGCGAAGCGGTTTCCTAGATATGGAAGAACAGAATTTGCAGTTGGAGGGCAGTTAAGATACCTGGCAAAGGAACATGAGCACGCCTCCTTGCAAGAACAGGAACCTCCTTCCATACCTATCAACAGCATAAGTTGAAACAAGGATCGAGAAAATGTTATCTATGCCAAGCACGATTGCTGCAATGAAACCGGACTCTGCTCCAGCGCCAACCATTTGAAAGAGCGCTGGTGCATAGAAGGCGATGATAAAGATCCCAGAAATCTGCTGGAAGTATGGAATAGCCACTGCCATCACCAAATGAGGCCTATATTGTCTCTGGAATATGGTGATCAAAGGCACTTGACTTGCAGCTTTGGCTGCGTCGCTTGCCTTAACCAGCTCTGTCATCTCTTCCTCCACTTCATCCTGCCCGCGTATCCTGACAAGCACCTGCCTAGCCTCTTCTAGCTTGCCCCGTTCCACCAAGCTGTTAGGTGAGTCGGAGATGAAGCATCCACCTATGAGCATCATCAGTGATGGAAACACAGCGGAAGCAAGGGAGAGCCGCCAGCCATTGTGTAACTTCGCTGTGAAGTAGTTGATGGTGCTAGCTACAAGGACGCCTATGCCTATGAAGAGATGGAATCCCGTGTTGAATGCCCCTCGCCACTTTGGCGGAGCCACTTCTGCTAGATATAATGGAGTAGCCTACAATGGTTCCAGATACTAATACTTCAGATATATTTGTTTTCCACTCAGTAATGAGTTTTGAATCTTGATGAATTGGTTAGTCATGATATCCTTTTTCCATAATCGAAGTATAAAGTTATGCTTTGTTGGAAATATGAAAAAACATTTCCGGGCAGACGAGTTAGAAACCCTTACTTGATTGTTGAAGCCGATTCCAACACCAAAGAAAAGACGGCCCAGTATGAGCATCGCAAAATTTTCAGCTAGGCCATTCAATATACCACCAATGAGGAAGGTGAAGCCGCCGAGCATCATGGTGAACTTTCTTCCCATGCTGGCTGTGATTCGGCTGGCCATCATAGAAGACATGAAACCAGCAATGTAGAGGGAGGATGTGAAGGCGGTCAAGGCGTGGCTGTCGTAGACGCAGTATACTGTCGTTTTAACATCTTTTGCCTGCCTCAGTACTTGCGGGAAGAACTTCTCCAAAAATGGCACCATCGTCGTTACACCACCTGAGAAAATTAGCATTTGCGGAGTCAAGAAAACAGAATCCGATGTCGTGAATTTGAGAAACTAACCAACAGTATGGACATATTTGCGTCATGCAGAGTTCAGATACAATTGTTGGCCTTAATATAAGTTTTAGCTTTTTAGAGTTTGAGTTCTTCGACATGATATTTGATTGAAATCTTATGTCAGAATCATGTTTTCATGATTTATCTAGCAATAGATAAGAAGAGATTCTGCTCAAGGTGCATCTCATGTCATTTTCACGTTTCAAGTCCGAAGTGATTCACGTGAGGGAACATGAACAGGACATACTTCTTTTATGAAAGATCATCAACAAAGCAATGAAGGTTTAAGGGGAAAGAGAGATGCTAAACCTGAAATTCCGATGTCATAGCCGAAGATGAGTCCACCCGAGGCAGCAACTATGCAGGTGATCAACACCTGAAGTGTCAACCTGGCGCCACTGCCATCACCATTACCTCCATGGGAGCTGCCAGCGCTTACATTTCTGTTGTAAGCGAAAGCTCCGCCGGCCATCTCCGCTTCTCCCAACCTCCCTCTTTGATGCAAAGGAGACTATTCTTTGATGAAATGTTTCAGGCCTTCAGCATCAAGATAGTGTAAATATAGGATTTTCTAAGGCAGAATTTACAGCTATAAGAGCAACCAATGGTTAATCTATGCCCATGTAGATTGCCAAATCAAGAGAAATTGGCAGCACATCGACTAACCAAAATCGGCTTTTTCTGCTATTTTTAGCTCATAATATCCCTGCCTCCCTCATTCACATTGTAATCTGTATCTGCAATGCTTTTTAGCGTCTTATTTGGATGTTTCAGGACATTGACAGCGTGCCGAAACAATTTCTTGTATGGTTTAAATGGTTTGATACAGGACTTTGAGGAAATGTTTCCCGTTTGAGGTATCTTTCTTTGGAACAAGATTTCGCATAAACGCGTAATCATGCAATGCATCTTATTGTGATGGTTCTGATACATATCAGGCTCTCTTAACCTTCATCAGGAGTTGCATTTCAGGCTAACTGTTATCTGTATTTCTATAATGTAGTAACATTTATGCATTCAATATGAGAAATGCTCATCTGTTTTTACAGATAGGAATGCAGAATGAGATTAGCGTTATTGGAGCTGTTTCGAATGTTGAGTCGTTACCAAAGCGTTCAAAGCCTGATGAACGTAACGACCCTATGTGTCGATGCTATCTATCAGCTGTTAACGAGCATATTTATCTAGAACATTAACCAGGGTTATTACAAGCACATGTACCAATTAAGTATTATAATCATATATTGTTTCCTGTAAAATGAATAGGATTGTCTGCTTTCCAGTATAATCACCAATAGGAAACTATTGCACGATCGACGACAAATATTGTAGACAAACAACCTGAAATCGGTGTATCGGACTACAAACTAGTTACAATTTCTAGACAAATAAGCATCCACAGTATGCCTAACCTGAACCAATAAGGCTCCTCTTTCACGAACCTACGCCAATACCAGTGCTGCTTCCAAACAACATCCATTGAATCCAAGGGAATTCCCTTCGTCTCAGGCAAGAACAGCGCGATGAAAATAGTCATGATGGCAATCCATCCTGCATAGAAGAGAAACAGTCCCTACTTGAAGTGGCAAAGCATGGTCTAGAACGTCTGCGACGTGCTGCCAAAGTTAACTGCGACGTTGATGCTCATCCCTGTCGTCCTGATCTTGAGAGGGAATATTTCGCTAGGAACGAGCCAGGTTAGAGGACCCCATGACCACCCGAATCCTGCATCGTATAAGCACATGAGGACTAGTACCAGCACGGCCTCGGGTTTGGGTATGTGCTTCTCTCCTGCTGCTCCTGCTGTTACACCTAGCAGTATAGCCAGCGCAGTCTGCACCAGTAAACCATGCATATCTCTTAAATTCGTATGTTAATCCAGATCGGCAAGAACTATTTCAGTTTTCTTCGTCGTGTTTTCTCGAGTAGAATCTCCATTTTGTTTTAGTTTGTCGCATTTCATAGGATATTATTGATAGTAGTAGTTATTGTTGTTGTATTTGTACCTGGCAAACAAACATCTGGACTCCACCCTCGAGGAATAAGAACCTTCGACCAAATCGATCCACGTCAAATGTAGACATGAGAATGGAGCCAAGATTAACCAGACCAAGTATGATGGCCGACAGTAGTGCAGAGTCACTGCCAAAGCCAACAGACTGGAACAACACTGGAGCATAGAATGCTATCACGTTGATTCCAGTCACCTGTTGGAAGAATGATATCAAGATAGCCATAACCAGGTGAGGCCTATACCGTCTTTCGAAGATGGTCACAAATGGCTCCTCGACCACTGCTTTCGCCACTCGCCTTGATCAGCTCGGCTTCCACGTTGGAGTCACCCCGTACCTTGGTCAACGCCTTTCTGGCTTGATCGAGCTTGCCTCTATCAACGAGGCTGCTAGGGGAGTCAGTGATCGTTAGAGCTCCTAGTGTCATGATGACAGCGGGTACAATAGCGAGGCCAAGGGAGAGCCTCCAGCCAAACTTTATCTTGGCTGTGCCGTAGTTGATGCAGTCAGCCGACACCACCCCTATGCCTAAGAAGAACTGGAATCCTGTGTTGAATGCGCCACGCCATTTTGGTGGCGCCACGCCATTTTGGTATACAGGACTCGCCTGCATCAAATAAGCCAAGTTCTTCTTGAGCCACATTATAATTCCAAAATGAGAAATGCACGAATTATAGGCATTGAATTGGTGGTAGTAAGTTCTAACCTGATTTATGAAGCCAACACCAAAGCCTAGGAAAATGCGGCCCAAAATGAGCATGGCGATGTTTTGAGCTCCGCCATTTACTGCAGCACCTACAAGGAATGTGCAGCCCCCCAGGACCATGGTGAACTTATGACAAAAACGGATATTGTTACGAACGGATCTGATAATTAATAACACAAATAATAACAAATACGTAAAATAAATGAGACAAAAATTTTTACGTGAAAATCTTTGCGGGAAAAATACGAACGGTCGCCGACGACGAAAAATCCGTTAGTCAAATGAGGAAATACAAAGGGAACTATACTCAAAATATCGAGAATCTCACAATAAAAGATAGATATAATAATCTCTAAAATAAATTTCTCAAACCCTCAATATATTTTTATGTGTGTATATGTGAACCACTCCTTATCCCCTAATTCTCTGCCTCACTGCCTTTCCTCTCTTTGTCTGCTTCTGCGTCTTCAAGCCACACGGACGAAAACACGGAAAAACAACGCGGGGAAGAAACGCGGATAAGCTCAAGACGCGCATAGGCCACGCAGAGAAGACGATTTGAGGCACACCTTTTCAATAAATCTTCACCTTGACTCAAATCATCTTCATTGTCGTCGAGCAATCTCCACCTAGGCTTCAAACGAGCCTAACTGTCCTTCACTCCTAAAAGTTTCAGGCAATGACGAAATTTTGACACAGGAACTGGTTTCGTCAACATATCTGCTGGATTCTCTGTAGTCGCAATCTTAATCACCTTGACATCTTTAACGTCCCGTATAAAGTAATACCGGATGTCAATGTACTTGGTCCTCTCATGATGCATCTGATCACGGGTCAAGTGAATGGCTGATGAACTATCACAATGAATCATAGTGCTATCTTGCTTTAAACCTAAGTCAGAAGCCAAATTTCTCAACCAAATTGCCTCCTTCACAGCTGACACAATAGCCATGAACTCTGTCTCTGTATTGCTTAAGACTACAGTATCCTGCAAAGTTGCCTTCTAAGAAACTGGCTCACCACAGAAAGTGAATACATACCCTGTAAGTGACCTCCAACGATGCAGATCTCCAGCATAGTGTGAATCTGAGAACCCTTCAACATTGTTGTTGGCTCCACCTTGCCTTGCATCGTAGACGAGGCTCAATCCCGATGAACCCTGAAGATATCTAAGGATCCATTTCACAGCCTGTCAGTGACCTCTTCCAAGTCTGCCCATATAACGACTAACTATTGACACAGCCTATGACAAATCGGGTCGAGTGCATACCATAGCGTACATCAGGAATCCAGCTGCAGTCGCAAAAGGCACTGAGGCCATACTCCTCATCTCGTCCTCAGTTTTCGGTGAGAGTTTTAAGGTTAGCTTGAAGTACACTGCCAAGGGAGTAGAAACGGGTTTGACATCTTTCATGCCAAATCGGTTTAGAACCTTCTCAATGTACTTCTTCTGGCTCAAGGTCAAGACTCCACGCTTCCTATCCCACTCGATCTCCATGTCCAAAATCTTCTTTGCAGGGTCGAGATCCTTCATATCGAACTCACTATTAAGTTGCGTCTTCAACTTATCAATAGTCTCCTCGCCTCTACCAACGATGAACATATCATCTATATAGAGCAAAAGATATACCTGACTCCCATCAGGTTGTTACTGATGATACACACACTGATCGTACGGGTTTCGTGTGTATCCAGTGCTTGCCATAAAGGTGTCAAACCTGTGATACCATTGTCGGGACGACTACTTCAATCCGTACAACGATTTCTTCAGAAGACAGACTTGGTCTTCTATTCTTGACAATAAAAAACCCTATACCTGATGCATATAGATCTCCCGTTCTAGCTCACCGTGTAAGAACGCCGTTTTCACATCCATTTGCTCAAGTTCAAGATCGAACTTAGCAACTAAACCTAGAAGAATTCGAATAGAAGTATGTCTAACTACATGAGAAAAAACTTCAGTATAGTCAATACCTTCATTCTGTGTGAAATCCTTAGCCATCAATCTGATCTTGAATCTCACATCACCACCATCGTCTGCTTCCTTCTTTTTGAACATCCATTTGCACTCTACGGTGTGCTTTCCCTTCGGCAAGTGAACTACAGTCCAAGTGTTGTTCTTGTGAAGAGACTCTAGTTTTTCTTCCATAGTTGCAGTCCATTGGGCACATTTCGAACTACCGACAGCCTCCCTGAATGACAAAGGCTCATTCTTAACTGCCTCCCTAACAATGTGTACATATGCCATCAAATCTGAATAGCCATAATGAACTGGGGGTCTGATCTCACGTCGTTTTCTATCATGGCTAAGTTGGTACTGCTGTAGAGTGGATCCCACCTGAATTGGATCTGGTACTAGTGATTCCACTCCTGGATCTTTTGCTTCTTGAACTGCCTGCAAAGCATCAGTGGGAATTGTAGAATTTGAGGATTCCTCATCGTGATGCTCCACCTCAAATGTCGATCTCTCGACTGGTCATGTCTGCTCCACTTGCTGCTGAATGCTCCCTTATTGTCCAACTTTCTTGGCTAACGTTGACTCCTCGTCAAATGTGACATCTTTGCTGATGACGATCCCAGGTGATGATGGATCAGTGGAGTACAATCTGTATCCCTTCACACCGGGTTGATATCCAAGAAAGATGGCCTTCTTGGCCCTAAGCTGCAACTTCCCTTCGCTAACATGATAGTATGCAGGACAACCGAAAACACGAAGGTTGAAATAATCAACGGGCTTATCAGACCAAGCATCATAAGGTGTTTTCATGGATAACGCTGAGGAAAGTGACCTGTTTATCAGATAACAGGCCGTCATAACTGCTTCAACCCAAAACCTCTCCTTCAGCCCAGCTCCAATCATCATACACCGAGCCCGCTCCATGAGCGTCCGGTTCATGCGTTCTGCTATCCCATTCTGCTGAGATGTGTAAGTGACAGTGCGATGCCTCACAATGCCTTTGTCCTTGCAGAACTCTAGAAATTGCTTGTTCACAAATTTCATCCCGTTGTCGGTTCGAAGTCTCTTTACCTGCCTGTCGGTTTGCGTCTCAATCAATTTCAACCACTCCTTGAAGCTCTCGAATACCTCTGATTTCTCTTTCAAGAAATATATTCAGACATAATGGGAATAATCATCGATAAAGATCAAAAAATACTTTTTACCTCCCATTGAAGCATGCGGAGATGGCCCTCATAAATCTGAGTAAATGTAGTCGAGTGTCCTTTTCGTTTTGTGCATCGCACCTCCAAACGACACTCTCTTCTACTTGTCGAGAACACAGCCCTCGCAGAATCCGAGCTTCTGTGTCTTCAATCCTACAAGTAAGCCCGTCGAACTCAGAACATCCATCCCTCGATTGGCCATATGCCCAAGCCGCATATGCCACAGCTTTATCTTAGAACTAACCTCACCATCACGGACGGATAATAAATTTGCAACAGCTGCAATTCCATCCTGCGTCACGTCGACCAGATAGTACAATCCAGCACGAAGTCGAGCCTTCATAGTCATCAAGCGGT
Source organism: Drosera spatulata (assembly GCA_035668315.1). Classification (NCBI taxonomy): domain Eukaryota; kingdom Viridiplantae; phylum Streptophyta; class Magnoliopsida; order Caryophyllales; family Droseraceae; genus Drosera; species Drosera spatulata. The sequence continues at coordinate 8,654 of JAOVYX010015040.1, read as the reverse complement.
TCTCTTTGACCTTCATGTCCTCATCCTGAGAATGATAGGAACATCCTTCACGATTAAGGGAACCCAAAGAGATAAGATTCCGCCTCACAGCTGAAACATATGGAACATCTTTCAATGTTCATAAAAACTACGCCGTCATTGGACTCAGCAAATGTGACGAACCACTCCCGATGCGGACAAATGTGAAAGGTACAAGCGAAATCCATCACCCACTCTGAAGTGGATGCTATCAAGGACCCTACTACGGATGTAAGAATGGTCAAGACTGTTTGGGTCTCGACAATACCAGCGACTGGGGCTTCTTCCTTCTTCTGCTTGTTCTTCAATTTAGGACATTCGTTCCTCCAATGTCCCTTTCGATGACAATAGTGACAAGAGTCGAATTTCTTCGAGCTTTTACTCTTCGATCGGCCTCTGAACTTATCTTGTTGTCTTCGATCCTGTCTCCCTCTGATGAATAGCGCATCATCAGAGCTTGAGGGCCTGAAGGATTCCGAGCTGGTGTCTCAACTGGCTACTGGTCAAAGACGTCTTAACGTCTTCCAGTGACAAAGAATCCCTACTATGGATCATAGTACTCATAAAGGTCTCATAGCTACTAGGGAGAGAATATAATAGAATAGCCGTCGCTTCTTCATTGTCGATGGTGATTCCAACATTTTTCAGACCAATAAGGATAGTCTGAAACTCCGTCAAGTGTTTTGGTAATGAGGTAGTGGACTCCTTCATTTTGAAAGATAGAGACGCTGTCTCATGTACAAACGAGAAGCAACAGATTTGCTCATATATAAGCTGGACAACTTATCCCAAAGGGTCTTGGCAGACTTTTCCTCCAGGATGTTTTGAAGAACGTCGTCAGAAAGACACAGCTGTAAAGCCGTACGTGCCTTATTATCCATCTTCATCTTTCATTTCTGCCGGTAATTTATCAAACCCTTCTAGAACCTCTTCGATTCCTTTTTGGGTTAATAGCGTAACGATTTTGACTCTCCAAAGTCCAAAATTATTTATGCCATCGAATTTTTCCACATCAAATTTCATAGGCGCCATTGCACTGAAATTTTTTTTTTTCCGAAACACTGTTTCACGTCGGAAACACTGTTCCGATAGGAGTACTATTCACTGGAATACTGTGTAAACAGTGTCTCTATCCGTACATTGTTTACTGCACTATTCCAGCACTGTTCATCCGAGGGAAAATTAATTTTTGTGAAAAAAATACACGAAAACTTATCCGTAAAAAATATAACTTAAATCCCAAGCTTAACAACGTTCATTTCTAAGTCTACGTGAGCGAACCCGGTGTAGGAAATAAGGATTGAAACGTTCTAAGGTATATTCAAAAGCCACTAGTCAAATGAGGAAATACAAAAGGAGTTATACTCAAAACATCGAGAATCTCATAATAAGAGATAGCGATAATAATCTCTAAAACAAATCCCTTAAATCCTCAATGTATTTTTATGGGTGTATATATGAATCACTCCTAATCCCCTTTCTCCCCCAATGCTCTGCCTCACTGCCTTTCCTCTCTTTGTCTGCTTCTCAGCACTCTCCACTTCTCCCTGCTTTTGCGTCTTTTTCACTTCTTCTTCTTATATGGAAAAGCCACACGGACGAAAACACGAAAAAGAAACGCGGGAAAGAAACGTGGACATGCTCAAGACGCGCAAAGGCCACACGGAGAAGACGATTTAAGGCACACCTTTTCAACAGCTGTTATGCGACTAGCTACCAATGTGGCAGCTAATCCTGCTATGTAGAGCGACGATGTGAATGCCGTCAACACCTGACTGTCATACACACAGTACACGTTTGTTTTCGCGCTTGCTGCCTTTCTTAGTATAGATGGGAAGAACTTCTGCAGAAAGGGTACCATTGTCGTTACGCCTCCTGTAATATTGAAAAAAATATAATCATCTCGCATGTCCAAAGTCCAAACTATCATCTACCAACAGAGCAAGATTTCCTGGTGAAATGCAATCTGAAATTTCGGAATGTTCACCAAATCAACTAACTATAGTATGTATGTTATAGGGTGTCAGCTTGAACATTTCTCCGTACTATCGAACTAGATTTTTCTCGGGCACCCAATTTTTTATCCTTAGTGTGTTGAAGTTGCTTGCATTGTCATATCCATCTTCAACATTAACAAGCGCAGGTGCAACTCTCTGCCACAAATCATCGCCTAAATATCCATACTCCGACAACCCGGTCAATCTCGTTATGGAGTGCAGCCGAATCCGGTCAGGGCCAAAGCTAAACCAAACTTCTCCACACATATGCCTTATTCTTTTTTAGACCTCCTAATCACACATATTCTCACCAAGATGGTAAACAGCACGACACTATTCGATATACCAAACGATTTCTTCTTTATGTTACAGGGCATTCCTTCACCATCAAACGGCATCGTTTGTCTTAACCCCGTACTAGATATATATGCTACCATAGGATCTTAAATGTACTAGTATCAATTTTGATATCTAAAGTTAGCTATGTGGTCCAACAATACACCAAATTTCTTTAATTTCTTTGAGATGACATCTATTTATTGAGAAATCGGATCGTCGGAACCTAAGTATATCGAAAATTATAACTTTTAATAAGAATAGAATATTATAAACCCATATACTTATAAAAAAACAAACACATTCAAATCGTACTTAGCACTCACAAATTACACCACACTAATTTATTTGGAAACACTCTTACAAACACACTAAGAACAAATGCATAACACTTTGTATCTCAACTCTGCCTCCCTCTATGTTTTCTTTGTTCTTGTGTTTTGATGTATAAAACAAGGAAGCAAGGCTTCCCTTTTGATAGAAGCTAAGGGAGCTAATCATCTTCTCAATGAACTCCTAAAACTAACTTTCCTTGTGAACACAAGGAAGCTTCAAACTAGGCTGCCAATGATTCAAGCTTAGCATACTAAGGAAGAATAAGAAATCTAGGCGAAGAGAAGAGGAGTTGCACTGATAGTTCAACACTCCCCCTCAATGACTAATCTCTTTTTCACCGATGAACGAGTTGTCATACCAAGCTGTTTTCTAAACTCGTCAAACTTAGTCCTGCTAAGTCCCTTTGTAAAGATATCTGCAACTTGATCATTGGTGTTGACGTATTTCATCTCAATTTTTTCTTGAAATATCTTTTCTCGAACAAAGTAATAGTGAATTTCCACATGCTTAGTCCGAGCATGAAACACGGGATTCTCTGTCATCCGAATTGTTGATTGATTATCACAATAAAACTGAACTATGTAATCAACAGGTTGATGAAGATCCTCCATCAGGTGCATTAACCATGTGCACTCCTGAGTTGCCACAGCTGCTATACGGTACTCTGTCTTTGTACTCGACAAAAACACTGTTAGTTGTCTCTTACTGCACCAAAAGATAACCCCTGATCCAAGGTTGAACATATAACCAGTAGATGACCGTCGAGTATCGTGATCTCCAGCATAATCAACATCACATAAACCTAACAACTGAGATTGACCTTGCTTCTTGTATGAAATGCCAAAGTCAATGGTTCCTTTGACATACCTCAGAATTCGTCGCACTGTTTCCAAATAAGACTTCTTAGAATTTTGCATGAATCTGCTAGCTGTACCTCATGAAGTGCCTTGCTTCCCGTCGTAAAAAATATTTTTACAACGCGGTAAAAATATTTTTTTACAACAGCAGTTATATTTTACAATTTCAAATTAGAATAACAAAAATATTTCATGCTATTAACTTTATTTTTAACAGGTCGATAAAACTTATTTATCGAGTCTGGTAAAAATTAATATTTCACCAACTGCACCCTTCTGACGTGGCTCTGATACCACTTGTTAAGAAATCGGATCGTCGGACCTAAGTATATCGAGAATTATAACTTCTAATAAGAATATAATATTACAAACCCATATACTTATAAAAAACAAACAAATTCAAATCGTATTTAGCACTGACAAGTTACAACACACTAATTTATTTGGAAACACTTTTACAAACACACTAAAAACAAGTGCATAATACTTTGTATCTCAACTCTGTCTCCCTCTATGTTTTCTTTATTTTTGTGTTTTGATGCATAGAATAAGGAAGCAAGGCTTCCCTTTTATAGAAGATAAGGGAGCTAATTTTCTTCTCCATGAGCTTCTAAAATTAATTTTCCTTGTCAACATAAGAAAGCTTCAAACTAGGCTGCCAAGGATTCAAACTTAGCATACTAAGGAAGAGCAAAAAATCTAGGTGAAGAGAGGAGTTACACTGATAGTTCAATACTATTTTCATCAACTCTAAAACGATGGTTGACCCAATCAACACATTGGGGTTTGATAACTGGGTTTTTTTTGTTTTTTTTTCATCCTTTTTGTTGCTTTACTAGTTACTCACGCATTCATCCAACAGTCAGTGCACAAATATCATGTTGCACGTATACTTGACTCGTTGACTAATACTATAATTTGCAATGCTTCACTGTATAGCGGATGAGGCGTTGGACAATCGATTCAGTAAACACTCTCAGTTGTCTACAACAAAGTAAGATTATGTATATCCCGTCTTTCCAAACTCGGTTCATGACAGAAGCATTTGATGGATGTCAAATGAGATGGATGTCAAAGAGTTCGGACTTCGGATATTTATATCTCTTGCGCCTAAGAGGTGCATCTGATGCACAAACGTACTCTTTTCCGATATATGTATGATATTGAACTCCAATACACCAAAATTACAAGCCTCTAGTAGGACTAAATGCAATATGGTCGATTAACTAAGGAGTACCTGAAATACCGATATCATATCCGTAAATAAGCCCGCCGGAGGCAGCAACGACACAAGTGATCGCGATCGCAGTCGTGATCCGTCCCCCAAAATCGCCACCGGCACCATTGCCCGTCACGGCAATGCCTCCCATAGGCATCTTGCTCCCCTTATGAGTCTCTTAGGCTCCTTTGTGTTGGAGCCAATGACTTTGGGGGGTTACACTGTGAGATTTGTAAGAGGAAGAGAAGCTGAGAGATTGGAGGTTTATTTATAGCAGCAGTCCAGCAGTGTAGTTGTTGCTTGCAAGTGGTTGACGACTCACTGACTCTGAAGTGAATCCTTTTCTGGCTTTGTTGAGTCCAATAGGCAGTGAACTTTTGTTACTACATCACTATCATTGATTTTAGCATTTACCCTGTACGGATGTTCAACTAAAGATGAAGAAGGAAAGGATTGTACCTTAGATCAATCTGATGTACCGAGTAAAAGTTTAAGTCGATAAGGATAGAATTGATGCTGAGCAATTCTTCCTAAATTCATATAATTATATGATCAAAAGCTTGACACTTTTTATGCATCACCTCCTTCTCCTCATTTTATCTGATGGGATTATCTGAGTTATTGAGTTGCAATGTTTTAGGGTATGATGAGTCGTGGTTCTATTATTCATGGCCATGCATTGAATAGATCAGCGATGACGAACTAGCTAGTCTAATAATCCTATACTCCAGACTTAACATGCATCACACGGAAAGTCAATCCATAGATATACATGAAAATAGTATTCACGTACGTACATCACGATCTGAGTAGCATATCAACCCCAATGGTCTGTTACTGGTAATTACTCCCTCCATTAATTTCAAAAACGATAACAATTATGAAAAAAAAATAATAAAATAAATTATACCATATGGTAATTGTTGTGTTGATTTTTAAATGAAAATATTACTCCCTTCATCATTTTTATTTTGCAATATTATATCATCATTATACTATTCAATACGTATTTTGAGAAATTTCGTTATTTATTTTAACGATATAAGAAAATTACGTCACTGGTTCATGGTTGAAGTACATAACTTAAACTATCATAAGTGTTTCATGACAATTTTGAATAAAACGATGTTTGATCGTCTCGCGAACGATTCGTAGCTTGAATAACTTAAACTATATTCAATACGTATTTTGAAAAATTTCGTTATTTATTTTAACGATATAAGAAAATTACGTCACTGGTTCATGGTTGAAGTACATAACTTAAACTATC